>JAAAKG020200131.1:0-23644 GCA_010014905.2 Druon quercuslanigerum | reverse complement strand
ATCAGCGCATCAAAATACGTAAGTATACGTACTTTCAAGAAAATCGTCGGTGGGTGCTATTCGGAAGTATATCCAAAGCAACTATTTTTGTTCTCAAACTGAACTAAAAGTAACTAAAGGAATATCTCAGCAATCTACGTAATCAAAACTAATATATTTTAATATTATACAATCTAAGAAATTTCCGGCAGTTGAGCCAAAATGAAAATAGGTAAGCATCTCTTCTTAAAAATAGCTTTCCGCGATACTTGGAAACGTCCCAGACACAGAACGGCGTCTCTGAGACGTCTTGAGGCCACTTTAAAGTTTTATCAAAGATTTCAGGGTCAAACATAAAAGAATTCCTACACAAAAAATATTATAAACAGAATATTTACGAAGATGATAGGATTCTTTGAATATCATACGTTCTCTGCATATAGTTGATTATCCTAACGGTGATTTAGTTTCGCTCCTCCTTGCGAATAATTGAATCCCATATATTTCTAACTTCAACCATGATTCTTTTAAAGAGACTTTTTTAGACGAGTTTTTCCGAATGCATGCAATGAATTTTGATTTTTAGGTACGGCAACACTGGATTCTTGAAGGCCGACAAATAATGGCAAGTTGCTCGATTCGGCTCGCACTTTACCATGTTTGGACTGTGGGTCGAACGTTCTTGCCCTAGCTGATGCATGTAGTAAGTACCTTCGACATGCGTATATATATATATATATATTTTTTTTTTTGTGTGTGTGCATTCGTACTTGTCAATACACGAGTATATGTAAAGAGTGTTTTAAAAACTTGCGTATGAACCACTGTAAATGTTTACTCATTCGAGACTGCCAAGAAAATGTATAGCGAATTAAAATATTATCGTTTCAATTTACACTTTATGTCAATAAAAAAAATCTTTTTTCGTTTATGCATAAAAAATCAGTTTTTGAAGTGGGTGCCAAACGCCCGTTGAAAATCCCTTTTCTTCATATCTTCTTCCTTGACCTCGCGCCTGGGAGCTGAATTTTACAGGATGGACTGCCGTAGGCGATACTGCATGCATTACAGTAGTGGACATGCGTAGACTCGTTTACGGTCCGCTAGCGTAGCTGACGGAACTGACGCGTATAGCTGTTTTTAGAAGTTCCAACTTTAAAGGCGGCACAATACCTTATTCTTTCACCTAGGGGGTTCGTGCTGGGCCACTATGCTGCCTGAATATAGACGGGTGCAGGAAAATTGTTTATAAGAAATTCGTAACGAAAAGTTTCGCCGTGGATGTGTTCAGGGTGGATCTTCCTATGGACTTGTTAGTCAGAATGTGTGCGTACTGTGACGTACGATGGCTTTGGAAAACTAGAAATTTTGACCATATTCTCGATTGATAGTCGTTCTAATTTCATTTCTCTTAAATCCCGACCTCCCTTATCGTAACCTGAACATACGAGCGTATCGTCATCCATAACCTACGTCACGCTTTTCTTGGCTCTACAAGATCCGTTATGAGTCTTGTATGGTTGGAAAAGAGGGGGATGACCTAGAAAATTGATGGGTTCTACGAATATTAGGCTATTGTTCCGTTACCGCTAAGAAAGCGTCTATCATCCTATTACAAATAAAATTCAGTCTATCTTTCCGTTACGGAAAATAATGCGTCTAACTTCATTTAGCTACGTTTTCAGGAGGAATCAACAGCCTATTATTTGGAGGAACATTTCCTACGAATTCAAAACTCCAGTATTTTGTATTACAGTTTTTAATGTAGTTTAGGCTCCTATAACTTTCAGACCAAGAAATTTTTATAAATTTTTATTTCTTTTAATACTTCTACGAGTTTACTAGATTTATTACAAAATGAAGTTATGCGCATTCTTATCCATGGCGGAAAGATAGACTAAAGCTTATTCGTGGTAGGATGACAGACGGTTTCTTAGCGGTAACGGAACAATAGCCTACTTTGAACATTTAGAGCCTAAATTTTGATAACCGAATACATTACTCTGACGCTGTTTAACCCCCCCTTCAATACTGACCCTACGTTGAATCTTTTTCGTCTAAAATGTTTGAACTGAAGTCTATACTTCAGCGCCTTATGAACTTTATGAGAATAAAATAAGAATTATTTGTCACTTAGGTTAAATTAACTTATTGAACATCTTAATGACTATATTCACACTCAATTAGAAAAATTATTTAGTTCAAGATTCAACCTATTTACCATGAATTATTTATATATAAGTAAGTACTTCTTTTCAATGCTTAATCACAAAAAGATATTTTCTCTTAACTAAAAATGCAAAAAATTTGTATGATAATAATATTCATCATGGAACATTACTAAATATTGTCGATCAATAAGTCATTATAAACATTTTGATCAATAATAATTATTGCAATTTTGTATATTCAACAGTCGTGTACGTGCTTCAGCATCACAAAAAATTATAAGAATACGATATTTTCTGTCATTGGCAACAAATACTATAAATAATTAAAAAAATTTGACGAATATATTGAAATATGGTATATATGGTTGCAATGGTAACATTTTCGCAAATGTTTCAATTCATTTAATTAAACGTTTCTCAATTTAATAATGTCTCATATAAGGTTCTAAGTAATTATTCGGATATGCGCGAGTGTGTGTATGTGTATGTCTGGCTGTCACACTTTCTTGTGAACACATTAACTTGAAAACGGTTGCAGATAAATTAAAGAAATTAGGAGGACTTATTTTCGCCACTAATATCTTAAAACTGTCTGAAGGATTCAAAAAAATATTCATTGCCGTCTATTGACAATTTTATGAACTTTTATACTAGCCGGGCCCAAGTTCGAGCTATTGAAAATTCAAGGCAGGCCCAGACTAGAGGCCCCCAACCTAGCCCAAGTCTGGGACCGGGATGAAACTTGGCTATTTCTACATGGGCAGTGAAATTTCGCAGTTTCTAAGTGAAAAATATGTTACTGAATTCAGTATTTTGAGTGATAATTCAATGACTTTAAATGATGATTCGGTTAATTTGCACCTACTGGTCAAGGAAATTTCTGAAAGCTTAATGTTATTAATTAAAGTCAATGAAATCCGTTATGAAATCACAACTTTCATATTTATTACAGGAAATTCAAAAGGTATATTTATAATCTATATTCCACTATGATGGAAAAAACAAGCAAATCGAGAAAACCTCTTAATGCTAAATACCTGCTGTAGAATGTACACCTTGTAGAAAAGTATAGGTACATACTTAAGATAAAATATGCACTATGAAAATAAAATATGCATGGCTTAAAGATGACTTTAGTTACAATATATAAAAGTTTAAACTTGTTTCCTCTGTGTATTATCAATGAAGAATGTATAATTGTGTACCAGATCTAAAGTAATACTAGATCACTATATTCCTAAAAATTAAAGCTCCAACAAAATGTTACTGGTAATTTTCCAAAATAATTTCAAATAAATGACTTGCATCTCTATTTAAGTATGAAATTCAATCAATAGAAAATTGTGAAACGTGAAAGCGATAATGATGTATGCAAGAGAATAAATAGTTTAGAGAAAATCTAATCCTTCTTTATGGAAGATTAAAGAGCTATAAGCTCGTTAGACTGGGGTCATGTGATTATATCATGTTTTGTATCGTTAAACTTGACTACTTAAGATTAATTTATCAATAATTCAGAATACCAATGGCACAAATGTACTTTCATGCAATAAGAAGTCAATGACGTTTCCGTTAACTATGTACATTAAAGTGTTTTCTTTCTGAATTATTACTTATCCATATAGGCCAAGAGACAGTATTTAAGCTGCGTATTTACATTACTATGCAATATTCTTTAAAGTATATCAGTGGCAACTGCAGCTGATGAATTGCCATTTATTTTAAGCACGTATTTTTTCTAAGTTTTTTTATCAAGTTCTGAAAAATTATACGATAGAAAATGTCCCTTGCCATAGTTTTATTTGCAATTCTTGCAACGCATATGCAATGTCATCAGGTAAAAAATTGATAATTTTGTCAAAACTTTAGGTTGAAAAACCTTTAGGTTTTTCAGTATCATAATCACACAAATCTTCTCTAGATTCACGAACAGATGACTGATCAAGAAATAGTAGAAGTCTTTGGAACGTCATCCTCAGCAGGTAATTTACTTACTAACTTATGTTTTTAAAGGTATTGATGAGATATTAATATCGGAATATTTTGTTTTCAATTATACTTCATTTCACAAAATTTATTTAATCATAGTTCCCAAATACGAAGTTACACCAATTGTATATATATTTGATAAATTATCAGCACGAAAAACGTTAAAAACGAGATTTTTCGGACAGTATATTGTTCTTGATTTAAGTCCTGTAAAAGAAGATGAAAACTCAAAATATACAAAAATATGGATAGGCAAAAAAAATGACTCCTCGCTGACGGGAGTAAGCTTCACATATTTAGGTGAAGCCCACTCTGTATGTACCAATATAAATTTATAAATATTCATATATTCTTTCAGAAGTATAGCATGATTAACAATAATATTTGACATATCATTTTAATTTTATTTGCGTAATATATATATATATATATAAATATTTTGAGCACAGGTACATATCCAAGGTGAGCTCCATCACGATGTAAAAAGATCAGCATCTGTTATGGTAAACAAGGATGAAGGTGACAACCCACTTTTCGTAAGTAATTTTTTCTTGATTGAAATCGTTCAAATTAATTAATAGAATTAAAAAGTGTACTCAATTCTTAATTATATTATTATGAGCATTATGTTTTGGATCTTATATTTTGAGTTATATTATTTTAGAACTTGCAGTTTAGGAATTCTGATTTACGAATGATATGAGGAGGGGGTTAATAATGATATAAAAAAAGCGTTACATATATTGTAAAGGCCCCTGAAGAGATAAAATTTCACATCAAATTTCAGATGAATAATCAGATAGCAGATAAAACTCTTAGTAATTTCAATCGCTAAACCTTTTAAGTTAAAAAAAAGATAATTGTTTTTTCAATGAATAATAAGCACTTGATTAGAATACAATGAATTAGGTATACTTTAAAACTTCAGTAACTTTTCTTTCAAGTTATCATTTTTGGAAGGGTAACCTGAATGAAGAAGTGCAAACCATGCAAAAACAATATATTAAACTATATTTTTACTAAAAAATCATGATACTTCATTACTTATTTTTCTCCATGTAATCGTAATTCCCGAGTGAAAAATTATTATTTTCTTACTAATAAGTAGATAATAGTAACAGGAATTCAAGTCTTTTCACAAAACCATTTCATCTTTTAAGGATGGGATGATTGGAGGGCATCTTGCAATTCGTTCATTACCCGAACGATTTCGTTTGAACTCAACTGTCTTACACCAGGATTTGAACTTTTCTGACGTTGGAGATAAAGATTCAAGTTTGACTTATAGTCACGTGGTATATCAAATTCCAGAATCAGAAAGCAAACTTGGTAAGAAAATATTAAAAAGCAATTATTCAGATTGTTATTGCAATCATTACATACATTCTCAAATACAAGTTGATCTAATTTTTTGTTCCTGAAATTTGAACACTATTATTTAATTATCTTTCGAAATAGTGAAAATAATACTAAAAAATGGATAAAGCAGTAATTAATTTCAAAAGTGATTTTCAGAAAACTTGAAAGGAGATGAGATTTATGAAAAGAAAAATATAGAGGTGGAGACTCTACATCCGGAAATTATGATTTTGATGGATGAAATATTATTTGGGTAGGTGCAAAATGGGTTTTTATAATAATTTGGTTAATTATTCTTACTATATTTACATATCTTTTAGATAACATAAGTTTATACAGTGTTTTATGTAATTAAAAAAATACAAAATAATGGTATAAATATTGTTTAGTCGTTTCAACAAAGATGTGCTTAAGGCTGTGGAATACATAGTCATGTTTTGGCATGGTGTTGACATGAAATTCATATCTTTAGTGAAACCAGAATTTCATCTTAACCTTGCTCAAATTGTCTTGATGGAAGTGAGTTATTATTTATATTTAATTAGACATTTCTATCGGCTATTTAATATAACATTATGGAAATAATTTGAATAGGATACTATGCCATTCATTGAAAAAAGCAGTGAGGAAGGAACTATAATTATAGCCAATGAGGCAATAGAAGCAATGAGAAGTTATTTTTATCTGGAAGACGAACTCGGGCAATTTCAAGTTCAAGATGATTACGATATAGCTATGCTTATGACGGGGTAAATATGATTTTGAAAAATTAGAAAAATATTCTTATAGCCGTTAATAATGCTTCCGGTTACTTTAACTTAAAAAAATTATTGCTTTGTTTTCAATCAAATATCACACCCTCTAAATCTGAATTAAGGTAAATGCAGCCAAATTGGAAATTAAAAATGCTTTTAATTGCATTTAAAACACAATTCCTATTTTAACAAAGGGCTTAACCGATTTAAGCAGATATAAAATAACTACATTTTGTTCACATAATATCATATTTGGTTAGAGACAATATTTATTCACGATTAAAATTAAAATTATGCAAATGCATTAGTTATCGTCAGGTACATAACCAAGTATTAATACGAGAAAAAATACTAATTTGACAAAAAAATATTTAAACTTACCTAAAATCACAGTTTTTAGTGCAACCGGCAAGAGCGATTCTTGTTATACGAAAAATACTGGGTAATCTGACCATGACTAATGCAGTGACGATTAACAGTGCGTCTGCCTTAGTTAAATTTGATTGAAAATTATTGATGGCTTTATTTCTTTATCAATTAGTGAAAATTATCTGAATATTAGCCACTTTTAGTTAAAAACACTCAGAGAGTTATCTTAAACTATAAGCACACAATATTAGATAAAGTATGTCAGAAAAGAATAATGCACTGCGCTGCAAAAAGATTCTTCTTGTAACAAGTGGCATTTATTTTAATCTGAAATTTAAGAGGAAAGCAAATTAAAAGGAATTTTCTCTGAGTGAATTTTAGTTAAATATTAAACTAATTAAACCAGTGACTAACTTCTCTCTTCTGAATTAGTGATTTTCAAGTCATTCATATTTAGCGAGGACTTTCCTTTGAGGTAACAATATTATTTGCTCAGCCTTCTTTCTTGTTTAAAAACTTTTAACTCCTATATTACTTAAAGTCACTGAAGGTTACCTCAAGTCACTTAAATTCAAAGAAAATCTCTGAAGTCACTTGCAACTACTTCAAGTGCTATAGTTTCGCTGACATGGCTGCAGTAAAGTGCGGATACTCGTGATCACTTAAATATAGTGGAAGTGTCTCGAAGTCGCTTGAAGTTAAATGCATGAAATCACTAAAGTTGTTATAAGGCCTGTCATTTTAGTACAGTCACGGACGAGAGAAGTTGATATTTATAGACATTTAAAACAGCTTAAGACAATGCACTAATCTGAATTCACTTGAAGTTCTGTGATTTCGCGGAGGTCATGGAAGTTACAGACAAAAAAAGAGTGAATTTTTCATTCGATTAATTTTTAAACCTGTAAAGTTGCATTTCTTCGCATTGAACCAAAAGAAGACACATTAAAGTTGACATGGTAACCATACCCAGTGTGGTGGGAAATCATACCACACGAAGGTAATTTTTTTTACAACTAAAAATTATTCTGAAGTCGGCGTAAAGATTATACTTTCTTTCTTTCTGTGCATTAGCTATGCTTGAAGTCACACGGCAAGGTAGATACTTAAAATCAAATTATGTCATTGAATTATCTGAAGAGACTTGAAGTATTATGAAGTGTCTGGAATTATAAGAATTCATATGAAGTAAGTGGATTTATATCAAGTGACTGAAGTGACTAAAGCCACGTGAATTGCAATTTTTGAAGTTTTTGTACACTCAAGAGCTCAAGTTGTTTCGCTTCCTTCATTAATTTTTCTTAGGATTTATATCATACTCTTTTACTTTTTTGATTAACTGAATCGAACTGAGCGTGCGAAATTCTTCGTTTTTTATGTAGTAGTGTTAAGGTTTAGATTGAATGGAATGCACAAATTTAATTAATTTCGATTATTTCCAACTAAATGTGCCCATTAGGTGTCTGTCCGTCCATCTGTCTACTAAATCGAATTGTATATCGTTACGGAATTTTCCACAAAACGTTAACTCGTACAGAACTAACGTTACGGAAATTTCCTGACCGATTAATTTTACGGAAAATTTTCTAATACGATTTAGCGCCTCACCTAATTAATAAATTTTCAATTTATAGTTACGATATGTCCTTCAAAATTCAAAACAGTTGGGATAAAAAAGTCCATGGTACGTTTTTTTCATCTGAAAAACTACTTACAGTTTTTAACTAATTTTTTTTGTACAACTCTACAATCGGAATATAATCATCGATATTATATCTCTAATCCTAATATACTTTTTATGGTTTATTTAAGTAGAAGTTTGATAAAAAATAGTTTTCTTATATACTAGACATAAATCTGAATTACTTATTTTCAAGTTCTTTATTAAATTCAGATCATTTTTGTGCAGGTGTCGCGCATAACGGAGGAGCTTGCCGTAAAGTGAAAAATATGCTTCTTGCTACTGGAATTTTCGAAGATAATGCTGGGTTCAGAGGCATTCTGACTGGTTTCCATGAATTAGGCCATTTGTAAATTTATTTATTTTTTAATCGTGCAGAAAAGTTTTAAAAAAAAAACAAAATATGTTTGATTCAAATAAGTCAATTTTTGCAGATTGGGAGCCGATCATGATGGGATGGTGAATAGAACTTCTGAAAAATGTCCTGTGAAGGAAGGGTATGTCATGGGCGGTCAAAGTGGTACGAACATGTTTTTATTTTCAAAGTGCAGTGTAAAAACTATGCAAGAACACATGCAGTGAGTTTAAAAATATATATTCAAGGATATTTTTAAGCTATCTTATTTTATAATTCAAGAACCTTTAGAATAGTTCATAAAATCGATCAAAATAGTCACATTGTAAAATATAACAATTAAAAAATATATCTATGTGATTCATTCCAATCAAATTGATTTCAAATTTAAGTTATTCAAATAGAATAGCATGTAATATTTAAAAGAAATCAAAGGTCGTGTTATGTGTAATGAAATTTCGGCAAGAATAGCCGCATTATATTCGGTATGAAAATTAAATCAATATTACGATTTTTTTCTAAAGCAAAAGAAAACATCAGTAACTATTTTTACATAAACAATTACACATTCCAGTTATGGTTTTGAAATATACCTAATATCTTCAGAGTTACATCATATAACATAAATATAATAATATATAATATATTTTTCCAGATCAGGAAGATCACCTTGTATGAAAAACTCTCCTCCAATTAAAAATGCATTGCCTATAAAAGTGTCTGAAAATTTACCTGACAAATATGTTATACATGTTCGCTTACCTGGTCAATATTTTACATTGGAAGAGCAGTGTAATGGAAATACTCCTTGTTATGTAAGTCTTAAATATTTTATTAATTAATATAAGTTCTATAGATAACAATCTTCTTAATTGAAAAACCTATTATTATTCTTAGAAAGATGCAAGGGTATGTACAAATCTTTGTTGCAAAAATGATACTGCATTTAAATTTTGGAATCAACCCCTCTATGACAGAGCACCTGCAGCTGATGGTTCTCCTTGTGGACACGGAAGGGTGAAAACCTTTTTAATTAGTACTATTTGAATTTGTCAATACACAGTAAATTCCAAAGATATTTTTTGTTACAAAATTGGATGCAAACATATAAAAATTGCATCAAAAGTCATAAAGGTGGTTTTAACTGCCAATGTAGTAGAAGCGTTTCAATCCACTTGCTAATAAAAATGTTCTATTATTTTTGAGGTTTTTCGTGGTAAAAAATGAGGAGAAGCATACTTTTTTAAAAGTATTTTCCAAGGGATTTTATTGATTTATAAAATACTGTTTTAGATCTGCTATAGTGGATACTGCATGGGCACAAGGCACAAGGATCGTCATTTTTAATCAATTTAATATTTATATGATATATAATACCAATACAGTAATAATGAACAAAATGAAACATGTATTATTTTTAATTTAATATTATATAATATTTTTCAATTAAAAATAATTCTAAAGAAATATATGACGACTGCTAGTCAGAATTAATAAAATTGAATTGGTTTTGAGATTATATAATTTTATAGTGATAATTTATTTTTATAATTCGTTTGAAACTATAGCTACATAAGGGTGGCTCACCAAATACCTGTTTTTATTTTTCGGTGACCATTTCCCGAAAGTTTAATTTTCTGAGTGACAAAATATACTATTCATTTTTCAGATTAAAGAAATGTTTGTAGAGGTTGCGAGCATTCAATTTACGTAAAAAATAAGATTTTCATAGTTTTTGACTTGTTTAAAATATACATATTATTTTTAGAGAAATATAAATTCTTTGCCAGTTTTAATCAAATCAGGATGATCTAAAATGGAAATGCATGGTAAAAAGGAGTATTAAACGATGCATAACCCAGTTTTTGGGTACGAAAATATTATTTAATTTTGGTCGACCTGTATTATTTTTTTCAGTACTGTTTCCGTGGATAGTGCGTTTTCAAGTCATCTCATGCTGTTCCAGGGCATCAACTATGTTAAAATAAATTCAATTTTCTTTAATTTCTTAAGGGATTATATAGTATTATTTAGATATTTAAAATTAATGCAATCATATGGAAGGTAATTATTGCAGATATTTTTACGTATTACAGTTTCTAAAAAGAAAACAAGAGAATTGATGTATCCAAAGATATGTTTAAATATCTTTATGTGCCTCTATATTTTATTTAAATAGTTTGGGATCCTACAATACTTTTACAATACAAGGCAATATTGTAAGCGAAATTGCTATACTCGTACCGTAAAATTGCAAAACCTTTTAATACGCAGACTTTATGCGGTATTGTAAAATTGTATGTAACGCACGACAGACAACTTTGCAAGACTATTAATGTATTCTGCTTATACGAGAGGAAATTCTTTCATTTTAGAAATACTACAGTACTGTATCTGCTTTATTTTTTCGCGTCACCGAGCCGCATCGATTGACCTGTTGAGCAACCTTTCATGACCTTTCATAACCTACCAACACCGTTATTTAATTTATAAAAAAATTATTTCCATTTTTTTTAAGACAAATTTTTTATATTGGGAATATAACAATACTGTATTTTATGTCATTGTCGCGTATCCGAGATGCGAGGATTGATCCATTGTCCAAGTTTCGATGACCATTTTTTGATTAATCAACAGCGATATAGGAATTTTAAAAAATAAGTTATATTATTTATGCGAATAAAACTTTTTTTATTCAGAATATAACACTACCGTAAGTAAAAGCGCTGTTTATTGTGATAGTACACGTCGATCGATATTCTGACGGATTCTATGATTTTCTAAAAAATTTCTGGTCAGGTAAAAACATAAGCTTGAAAAGTATTAAAAGTTTAGAATTTTTTCGTTCGTTAGAGAAAAACCTCGCTCTATGTGAAAAAGAATTTATTTGACACCTATAAGGAAGCAAAGTGATGCTGAAATAAGCACAAATGTGAAGACATATCATTTTTTAAATATTTTAAATAAATTCAATCATATGGAAGATAATTATTTCAGATGTTTTCACGTAGAACGGTTTCTTTAGAAGAACAAAAAAATTTACTTAAAAATTATGGAAATTACTTTAATACTCATTTCAATCATAATAATCCACAATTTATCCACAATTGTGTTTGCGAAGCTGTATCTGCTTCTATATTTCATTCAAATAATTTGATTAGACAAGGTTAGCTGATCACTGGGAACATGCCCCTAGTACTTGCCAATATTTAACGTTGTTCTTCTGCAAGCTTTGAACGATTACAATTAAAATTTTATAGGATTTTTATACCCTTTACTTAGTATTTTGAAAAAATAAAGATTTTATCTAGCCGCGGATAAATTTTATCTTCTCTTACATAAAAGCACTATAGTATTTCTATCTGATTTCTGGATAGAAAAATTTCAGGGTTTTTTGGTAGATTAGAATCAATTTCAGACCAGGGAGGTTAAGAAATCACAGATTTCGAATTTCTTTCGAGATAATGCCTCATTTTGTAAGATTTAAAAAAAATTAACTATGTATTTTTTCGATCCGACAACATTTATAATCTCCACCTACCGTCCTCAATTTTGACATTTAAAATAAATGAGGAAGACTACAATTGTTTTTAAATATTAGAATGGTAGGCGTACATTTCAATAATGCGAGTGCAAATTACATGGAATTACCGCGGTTATACTAGGAGCCAGTGACATTTTCATGTATGGCAGTTGCTTCTAGTGCGATCCTGCGGTAGTTGTTTATCCCATTTTTTAAAATAATATATTGTATATAGTTAAAAGTTTGTCATAGAGACAATGGAGGGATTTTACCGGTGCGGGTGTCATTATAAAAAATAGCATTCGCTCCTGGTGAAATAGCGGTAAAGTTTCAACTGTCACCCTGACAAACGACTGTAAGATAGGTGATTACAGTCTGCAATGGACTCAGTACGATAATCCAGCAGATGTTTCGTGCGCCCTCAGAACATGGAGCGGCCAAAGGACGAACGTCTTCTGTTTTTTCCTCGCAAGTTTCTTAGTTCTTAGGGCTAATGCCATAAGTAACGTAAGCACTCTTAGTACCGAATTGTATCTTTCGATGCACGTCGTTCCCACATGCGTTGGAAAACTAAGTAGTATGCGATCTGCAGCTATCATCGAGAATGGTTTGGCTCCAAATATGGTGGCGGGTTCCTAAAGTAGAAACGACACCGTTTAAACACGCCAAAATGAAACCCTCCGTGCCCGACTTCAATCCAGGTAATTCAAGGAAAATAAACGTAAGCTCATACGATATCGACTAATCCTTCAAATTTCTGTGCTTCCTTGATCCGGTTCTTCAGTAATGAGTACTCGAGATGGATAATGTTTGATACATCATGCTCACCCCTGATGTTAATGTCAAGGTCAAGTGTTTCAGCTGCCTCCTCCACAACTTTGTACAGAAATGCGCCTTTGCCCAAAAATTTAAGAAGAGGGACTCGTCCACTTGCAACTATTTGCGCTGCACCCAGAATAATCCTGTTGTGAAGACATTCAAGATGCAGTATTCTGCGACCACCTTGACGGCGTACGATAAAAAGTCGCAGATCAGAAGAATAGACGGGGCCGAAGCAGAAATGGCACATAAGCTCATTTCGCTGGCCAAGTATTGTCCAGCTCGAACGCATATTGCCACAATCCTCAGCCAATACTTGGACAATTAAGGTGCATGATTTTCTTCATGCGCATAACTCTTCGAGACTCTATATCGAGGGATCTGTGCTCGTACTACTAGGACCACAGGCAGTTTCGTTGCAGATACATTGTTCCTCGCCGAAAGTTCGGAGGAACAAATCCGTCAGATGCGACATTTGCCTGTGCAACGGAGAACAACCTTTACAGAATGCGATTCTGTGGCACGCTCAGTTATATATATATATATAGGTTTCTTCAGCGCAAAGGTGTCCTATAGCGCTTCTGTAGACGAACTAAAGGTCCTTGAGGATGTCATTAAGTTTGTCTCGATTCAAATGAACCTTAATAAACCTTCGAGCTCTGAAAGACACCTCTATAAATAATGACGTTGCTATTAGTCACACGATGTTTTCTGGATGAGATATTATATCTGGTTTTCCTATGCGGCATCAATCTATCTATGTACATAACGAAGTGTGGTTGGACCTTTAAGCTTTCCAACAGACAGATGATAAGGAAGTTGAATCTAAAGCTTTCCGGTAATCAATCCAGGTCATCGATAGGTAGCTTTGGTAGAATGCTGCTTCCTTGTAGACACATCCATCGATAAGCACGTTCTCCCGATATCCGGCGTAGCCGGATATCGAATATGATGCTCCTATACTTTAGAATAGCTGTAAATATATTATACAGTGTGTTCAGACAAGGCATTAGCCTGTAATTCTTAGGGCCAGCTACGTTGCTTATCTTCGGCAGGAGCACTGTTCGCCCTTTCGCCGAGTCAATCGTCTCAAGGAATACCTTCTGAAGTACTGTGATATGAGTATGGCCCCTAAACCAGAAGGTTACATGGTACGTCTGCAATCTTAGGGGTTCGAGAAACACCCAGAGCTCTCGCACTTTTTTCATCAACGTCTGTGAAACCGTGCTGATCAACTCCGGAAATCGAAGTGGTTGGCGGAAGAATGCACAGCGCTCCTGCAGAAAATGGGCAACTTAGCTGGTCCTAAGAATTACAGATAAATAAGTTGTCTAAGTACGCTGTATAAGATCTTCACATTTATTCTAAATGATAGGCTTTTTCAGACAAACGGACATTCAGACAACGTCATCTTTCAGAAACTCATGCGGGGCGACGAACATCCTAAGGCACAATGCGGAACGAAGAGTTCTTTATTACCACTTCTGGGACTCTTACGGCATTAGCTTTAATATCGCTTAGTCAAAAGCTTATAGGGAAATAGAGTCAAATTTGGAAATTTTGAAGTTCCGCATATACTGAAACTTCATATTTGCTGCGTTTCTGTTGTGCACTCAAGGTCTGACAGAGTTAAAACATAGAGAAAAATCACCCGGAATCATCCGCTCGTCTCAAGACACAAACACACACACATATGAGAGCCACTTTCAGGACACAACATCAGTGAGGCCTCATTCATAGCAGATATAAGGGTCTTCTTAGCCAGGTTTGGTCTTAAAAAATTATGTCGGCATTGAAAAAGGTATGTGCGACTAACATGCTTACCGCCTCGGTTCTACTCTCTTCGTGTAAGGTATGTAGTTCCATGAAAGAAGAACCATTATTTTCTAAAAGTAGAAAAAGAATCCTTGTTGAATGAGCAAGCTTTTTCTTTCCCCAGATCATTAGGACTAAGTTTAAGAACCGAGAGTTTTATTTTCGAATCCCAGGACAGTGTCATATCCACCTTAATATACCGTGACCGCATCTTACGTCAAGGAGTTCTGAGTGATACGTGCAGAGCGTGTCATGGACACGGTCAGTACGTAGAACACATACTATGCACTATGTCCCACTGAAACAGGAACGACGTGTCTCTACAGATATAATGCGGCCCTAAGAGTACTTTATTACCATCTTTGTCATTCTTACGGTGCCTGCAGCGACCCTGATGTGCTGAAAGCTGCGAGGGTGGCAGAGTCAGTTGCCCAAAACCTGAAGTGCCAATTTTTTTGGAACTGCGGCATTCTGTAACATCACTGCCAATTGGAGGGAAAAGAGATGCAACAACTGTACCCAATATATTCGATTAAAACGATTTTGATTGTGATCCGTGCTCTCGGAGGGGCGAAACTATCACTAGTTCGTAAGTTTAAAGCCATATACCCACGTGCCAAAAATATGTCAATGCACTTGCGAGATGAATGTAAGAAGTTGCCATTCTTGCGTGGCTTTGTGACCTCAAGATATACGAGGGTTTCGCCTCCTCGACCAAAGGTGTGATTTACCGCAGTTCTACTAGAAGCCGGAGTCATTTTCATAGATGTCAGTTGCTCTTAGCGGTGGATGTTCACCCTCTTTTTAAAATTACATGTAAGGTAATATAAATATTATATATTTAATTATATTTCTATATATATATTATTTATTTTATTATTTATGCATAATAATTTTCTGGATTACATATATATGCAATTTTTTCCTTTATATACATTATAATAACATAAGAAATTATGCATCAAAATGTTTTAAAAAAATCTGCCAGCATTCATAAGTAAAGAGAACATTTTTTTTGCGACTTTCAGTCAAAAAGTTTCCTATAAATATCTCGATTTGTGCATATCCTACGAAAAAAATGCAGTTTTCCATTCTCACACATCCAGTATGGCTACTTTTTGTAACTTGTAACATATTTGTTTATTTATTGAAGCATGACATAATAAAATGTTGTTGAACTGATTAACATTGTAACATTTTTTAGTAACATTATTTATAAATAATCGGCAAACAATTCAAAAACATTAAATTTCTGATTTTTCCTTCATTCCTTTTCGACAACATATATTCTGGAAGTAAGTTTCACAAAGAAAATATATCAAATGTGCAAAAAATTGATAATCTGAAGATTATTATTTAAACAATGGTTAAACAGTTAATGGTTTTTAACGTAAAATTAAAAATGCGTATGTTTAACAAAGTACAGATTTATCCACCAGAATGCTCAAATATGGTCGCAAGTACATTTTCCAGTAGGGTAGAGTGGGGTTAAAAGTGCCGCGGGGAAAAAGTGCGACATGCGATAACGAAATAAATGAAGGATATCCTTGGTTTTCCATAAAAACATGTATAAGATATTAAAATTCCGCATTTTATAATATGCGGCTCTTTTTCCCTGCAGCACTTTGAACCCCATTCTACCCTACAAGCAGATCCTACCATAACCATAACCATAACTCATGACTTATTGGGACTAGGTTGTTGCTTTTTTTAGAATTATTTTCCACTGTGTCTACTTTGATTAATATTTGGAACATTTTTTCGCAAAAATAATATGTTCCAAAGCACAGATGCAAGCTTCAAATTTTGATTTTTCGCCGCTATTTTGTTCTAAGTTCGGTTATTTTTAAGCATCATAACTCAGTACCTATTAAAGGTGAAAGTTTTTTTTTATTTTCTTAGAATTTTACCTAGTTTTATTTTGCTCTAAAAGTCAATGAAAATAATCGATCCACACAAACATGATTTTTTAAACACCGTTGTAATTTCTACCGCTTTAGTAGGAAAACGCGTTATACTTGCTCGAAACTGTTAAATGTTTTTGTTGTTTTTTCGAAGTTCTGACTTTAAAAATGTTACGGTGATTCGCTTTTTAACCCAAAGGATTTTTTTTCTTAAAATGCACATGCTATAAGTAGTGCATACAAAATAATTAAGCAGTTAGGTGCAATAAACGTTTCCGTGCATTTTAAGAAGTCACCTATTTTCATTTGTTCTATACAGTGACTTCTAGAAATATAAAAATACCGTTACGTCATTACACCGAACCAGTAATGTCCAGTAAATTGCGATGTCAAACAGTCGCAGATAACAATGGAAAATAATACCTCTTGTGCAAACAAAGTTTTAAACTAATAAAAATCGTCTCATATTCACTCAATAACTGGTGCTGATAAGTGAGAATCAACACATTTTAGCATAAAAAATACCTTCATTCCAATCACATTACAATTGCAATTAGCATTTCGTTCGAAAATAATGAAAAGTACAGCATCTTTGTTTATTCAAGTAATCTTCTCAATTAGAGCAAACAAGCCAAATTGTATACATATGCTTATGTCGATACTCAATTCTTGGCACATGTGATTATATCTGGGAAATCTCTACGCAAGCTACAGGTTTTGAAATTTGAAAATTTCAAAGAGGTGAGTATTTTGAAAGAAGAGATTTTAATTCAAACCAGATCAGACTGTCCGATCTAAAGACGTGCTTTTCTACTGTTAGATATACGAGGATCTTCAGACTAAAAATAATTTCTGGGAAATAATCTTTTCGTGTTCTTCCTCTGTGAGTCTGACCAAGATCAAATATTATTTGTTGATCTGCACACTTTTTATTCTTGGATGTTTTTAATTCGTATTGTATTATTTAAAAATTTTTAAATAGTTATTATTTTTCTGCTCCATATATATTTTATGAGAAATAAACTTAATATGTTTTCCTATTTGTTGTCAGATTTAAACTTTCCTTCTTGCGGCCAATTTTCTGTAAGGTGGACCATTTTACACTATCAAGATGAGCTCCTTTCCCCTTTTATTGTGCGCTTTTCTTGCGTCATTTGCACAAGCTAAAGTGAGATTTTATTTCTTAAGTAAATTATTAATTAAAAGTTAAAAATTTTCTTGATAATATATTTTTGATGCACGATACTCGTAATTAATTTCATCAATAATTTATTTTAGATCCACGAACATATGTCTGCTGAGGAAGTTATGGAAGTTTTCCAAAGAACTCATGAAAATAGTAAATATATTAGAGTTTCTTTATAGAAAATTATTTCTTTATAATGTATTACAATGTCTAATAATTTACTTGTTATTTTTTAAATATTATTATTCGTTTAGTTCCTGAATACGAGTTAGCAGATGTGAAACATATGCGTCATAAAAGATCAGGTGATGTAATCCTACAAACTCGATACTTTGGAAAAGACATTCAACTTTACCTAAAACCAACTGAGGGATTTTTGGCAGGAAATCAGACGAAAGTTTATACTGCGAAGAGTGATAATTCTGCACCAGAGGGAATCCAATATATGTTGATAAAAAATGTGAGTATCAATAAATATAATAGTGTAATTACAAACTTTAAATATTAAAATATACAATTTATTTGATGAAAGTAGAAATATATAATCAAATTGATCAATATTATAGGCGATGGAAGGCTTAGGGGATTTTTATCAGGACATGGAAAATAAAGCAGCAGTCACAGTGAAACAAGACGAACATGGCAAACCGCTTGTGGTAAGTTATAAATCTTAGATCAATGTTAACGTGTATCACATTCTATGACGGTTAATCTTCCGGTGGGCGCGCCTTTGAAAGTTACACGAGCGGGCGCGTAGCAGCACTTCAGAAACTCGGCTTTCCCGATCATGAAGTAACCCCGTTTTCGAGGTGATGCAGGTAAAATCATTAGGAACAGCCCTCATTATCGAACCTAATTATATATTTGTTTATTGAACATATTAAACTCAAAAAAACTGAAAAAAAACTTTAAAGGGCATCTCCTTGTTTACCGTGCAGTTGAGTAAGCAGCGTACATTTTATCGACTGTATCGACATCTCTCTTAGTTAAATTATAAATATAATATTAAATTATAATATTAGAAGGTATTACAGGTATTGCCAACTGCAGTTCCTGAAACTCCCTATTCCATTCAAAAATACCTAATTGTATTTATCACTGAAATGTTGACGTAGCAGCACTGGGTGCTGCCTCGCGCCCACCGGAAGCTTAATTAATATTTGTGCATTGGTCAATTATCCTTAAAATAATTAAATTAGCTATAAAAAGCTTTTAAAAATAACAGTACAATAAATTGCGAGTATGAGATATTCTTCGAAAAAGCCAAAGGAGAAGAAACTTTGTTCAATTAAAGAATAGTAAGTTTCTAAGAATTTTGTGGAGGCCAAGTTTTGACAAATGTTTCTATAGATTAATTATTTGAGTTAAATTTACTAAAAACTATATTTTTTATATTTAAGCTAGCTAATTTGCGCCATTGATTGATATTTCATAAAAAATACATAGAGCCAGTGGATTTAAATTCGCTGAATATATAGTTTATTTGCAGATATCTGGCACTGTTTGAGAAAGACACTAATTAGCAAGTACAATTTTATATTTTCAAACAAATAAGAAAAAACTAGTTTAACAAGCATCTTAAATTATCAAAATGTTGAAATAAACTAATAATTATCATTCATTTTAAATTTTGCATGCAAAAATTTACTGGCCGTACATTATTTAACTTGTAAAGTTTTTTTTAGAGAATTAATTTACTTTTATCTTTGGAAGCTCATTTTTACACAATAAGTCTATGAAATTCAATTAAAATTTATATCACAATACCAAATATTATAATGGAGTTATATTAAAAAAAAAATATTTTAAGAAAAAAAATCAAAAACAGTGAATTAAAAAAATATTTTAACAATGGTGATAAGTATTAGTATATGTCAACTCTTAAAATGTAGATAGTATAACACGATTGTTCATTATTAATGCCTCTTTTTCACAGTTAAAAATTGTAAATATTTGCATGATAAAAGTTCCCGATAGATAGATTAATTAAAACCATGACTACTATAACATTTCATATCAGAAGACGTATTGTCTCTTACTGCGCGACATCTAAAAATTAGCTAACCCAGTAATCGTCAGCATTTATGGAATTTCAAAATGTCAACATTAACTTAAAAACTTACAATGTCAGCAAACATAAAATTTCTAAGACTGTCTTTTCTACTTAAAAATTGATTTTCCATGATTATGTAAAATTAATTACTTTTACACACTCAAAATAGACTTCAGATTTTTCATTTCTGAGAGTGAATTAATCATGCTGCATTGCAAATTATAGTGATGAATTGATGATTTATCTTGAAAGTAAGGAGTGGATGGTTAGTATTGCCATTAATTCATCCGAGACAATTTAGCAGTCATTTGTGTACAAGGATTTCCATTATTACGTTTACATATTCGTCGCGTTTCTTCATTACATGCATCACCGATAAGCAAACGAGGATTTAATGGATTTCATCAGTTTTACAAACTAAGTGTTATTTATGACGCGCAATATCACGCAATTTTTGTATTTAATTGTGAAAATGCCACGTCAAACAGTTTCTCTAATGATTACAATAATGCACATTGGCACTCTGATAACAAATAATTTTTCTCTATATCAACAATGAATAATAAATAGTGAATGGAAAGCAATTACAGATTTATTTACAAAATAAGATGTGAATTGGGTTTGGACTTTTAAAATATTTCCACAACAAAAGTTAAGCGGATCTGGAACTTTTCTACTATGCTTTTGTCAAAAAAGCTCTTCTTCAGGCGGACGTACTTTCATGTATTAGGGTACTTTAGTAGTATTTCATCAGTACATTTTTGTAACATGTCTCCTATAAGCACTTATAAAAATGCAGAACAAATAAATATAAAATATATGAATATACTTTTTTGAAAAGATTAAAAAGTAACTAATATCAAAATAAAGTGAACCACTGAGACTGTGCCGGTTTTGGGTCTGGTGGAGGTGGGGAATTAACTAGATAGAGTGCCATTTCTAATGGAAACGCTTTTGTTTGTTCGCATATGTGTGACCACCGCATGTCCTCCGCAGCTTCTTTTACTATACGGCGCGGCGGGAATTCTCGAAAGAACTATATCAGGGGGCCGTATCTCAGAGTTCCACTGTATTTATACAATTTTTAAATTAAATTTTGCTCTTAATAAAATCTTAATACTAAACCAATAGCAGTTTTCATTTTATATAATAGAAATAGTATTAAATAGAATAAAAAGTAAGACAAATAATGTATTATCATTATTTTTAGGATGGTACACTTGGAAATAATATAGCGATTCGTCCAATTCCAGACAAAACGCGTGAAAACCATCAATTTTCTAAAGATAACGTTGACTTTCCTGCTATCGATGACATCGATGAGAATGATTTTGACACTAGTTTTAATAATCCCCACTTTATCTTTAAGACACCAAACGATGGCCAGAGTCGCAATACTTTTGGATCGTGTAAGTAAATATGTGTAAGAACTCGTAATTTGTTTGGCTAGTATTATTCAAATTATAAAATTATAATATCACGAGTTTTCATTTCCCAAAAAGCAGAAGTAGAAACTTTTTCAGGGTAAGAAAGTTACTTTATTGTATATTAAAGAGAAATTTGTTCACAGGTCTCTAAAGTGCTATTTAAAACTCAAATGTAATCTTCAGGAGGTACAATTTTCAAGTTCTACAGTTGATATTTCTTCTTGCATCGATGTGTGATAAATTGACGGGAAATATCGTGACTAGATGTTAAACAAATTAATTTAGAAGATAAAAAGTTTTGAAATAATTTCTTTTTTAAATCTATACCAATTTGAGTTTGGCTTAAAAAACATTTTATCGCAAAAGATATGTTTAAATTTTTGGGCCATAATGACAAAAATTTCGAGTTATTTCGTACCACTGCGTTGCGGAAAACTATTTCATTAAGTTTTTATGAAATATCTGAATATGCAGACAATAAAAATAATTAAACCCAAACCTCTAAAATTTTTTTAAAAAAGTCTGACGAAAACAACTTTTTTATCGTGAAAAAAAGCAGTTTTCACTTCAGCGTTTGGAAAATGGAGAAAAAGATCTCAATCGCACAACACGGGATCCTATACTAATAAAAGAAGTCATCTCTAATGAAAAAAAGATTCGATGCATACATTTTCTATAGAAATTACTTTTAATGTCTCCATCAAACAACATTTTATGAACTTAAGAATCTTAGTTTTTTATCTGAATTTCTGTTCCAACATCTTAATTTTATTAACCAGCAGCATATTACAACCCTGACTCAGAGGAAACATACTCCAGATCGAAGAGGGATATTGCAGATGCTGTATATCCAGAAATCCTGGTTATGGTTGATGAGAAAATTTACTCGTAAGTAACAACAGTTTAAAAATTATTTGATAAATTGAAACCATATTTTGTGGAAACAAGTAGTAACGATGAATTATACGATATATGTCGATCCAAAGTAGTTTCATGCATAAAATAAATAATTTCCAAAAATTACTGCGGTTCGATTGGAAGTTAGTCTCATTTTCATGAATAGCAGTTGCTCTCAAGGGATCCTCCAGCGGTTGCCTAACCTATTTTGTGTATATGTTAGGGAACATGCACACTCCTCTAAATTGTTTCTTTTTATTCAAAAAATTGAGAAAAAAAGAAATTACAAATCGGATATGATTTAGGGGTACTTTACTGGAGCTATGTATTTTTTGTTGATTTTTTCTTGTTTTTATTTCAACAGTGCTTTATAAATGTATGTATTAAATTTGTATACATATTGAATACTAGCCCTTTCTACATTACCATAATTTATCTTAATTGTTTCATATTTTTCTGTAAGAATTTAACATACGGTGTGCTAATTATAAAATACAAATGAGATCAACAATTTTTATTAAACTACACAGGCCTGCAAGTTTTTTTCAAAGACGTGCTAGTGGTTTTCGATGTAATTTTTTGCGCTGAAACCGAATTCGACCGCAGCATTTGCCTTTTACGTCAAGTTTCTGAGATAAGCGGGTCAAAGGGGACAAAAATGGCCATTTTGGAAAATTTGGGTACTTTATAGCACGAGCACAAAAAATTTCAACATATTTTTACCAACGTTCTCGAATAGTACTACTCATCACCTGTAGAATGCACTTTTGATGATCCAGATTATTTTTTTTTTCGAAAGGTATAGCAATTTCAATATTTGCACTTTTGTGGGTACCTTTTACCCGTTTATCTTAAAAACTTCACGTGTTAGGAAAATTCTGAGGCTGAATTCGGTTTCAGCACAAAAAATGACATCGAAAACCACTACATCTGAAAATAAAAAATTTTGCATTTTGAAGGTAAAAAGTAGTACTATTTGCCAACCTTAGTAAAAATGTGTTGGATTTTTTTGCGCTGTTACTATAAAGTACCCAAATTGGCCAAAACGGCCGTTTTTGTCCCTTTTTACCCCGTTTACCTCAAAAACTTTACGCACTAGGCCAATTTTGAGGGCGCATTCGGTTTCAGTGTTTTTATAAAAAAATTGCTAATCGTCTTATGTCGCCTCAAATATGGCTAAAAATAGCCATTTTTGCACTTTCAGATTAGGATATCTCAAAAAGCTGACGTATAGAAAAAATTTGGACAACGGATTTGATAACGGCCTGTGTTACTTTGTTTAGAAAGAAAAAAATATTTATATATTTGATTTTACGAGAGAAAGATTCATTAAATGCGACGGTGGAAAATTAAAAAATGTAT
>JAAAKG020200120.1:0-23644 GCA_010014905.2 Druon quercuslanigerum | reverse complement strand
TCCCTACCGAGTGAGTCACGCCTACCCCGAAAGGGAAACGGCTTAATGGTGTAATAATAATAATAATAATAATAATTTGAGTTTAGATTTAATTTTGAATTTAATTCCTTCATTCGAAATTAATTTATCGTATACATTACATATCAGTTCCTTGTTCGTATGTAGTAGTATTTCAAGTTAATAATTTATGAAGCAAATAGCGTGTTTGAAGTACTGGTATATTTAGGAATAGTAATTGGCGGAAACTACCATTGCTTCCTTTCTCTTTCAATTGATCAGGCGAGCGCCACGTTTCCTTGATTATTCAGTAAACAGGCAGAGCATAACCCGAAGTTTAGTCGAGGGTCTGGTATATTATGACCCTTCTGATAGTGATTGTACGCACAATCGATAGAAGATTAACTAAAGATAGGGGCTTCAGGAACTCATCCAAATTTCCTCAGAACGTTTGATTTGTTAGGGTTTGGTAGCCCCGAACAGAAAATTTTATAAATTCTGTCGTACTTTTCTTACGAGTCTCGAGAAAAGATTCGAGACGAGATTCAGTACAATACTCGAGACGAGCTTTGAGGCTAGGCTTGAGACGAGACGATATTCGAGACGAGATTTGAGATGAGGCGAGATGATGAGCAAATGAGGGAGGAAATAGGGGAACGATTAATTTTTATTATACGAAAACTATTGTTATATTTTAATATCCCATGAAAAAGGTAATTCATTGTATGAATAGGCGAAGAAACGATTTAAGGCCCTTTATCAGAGTGGGTTCGCGATTATGAAGTTTCAGGCCAGACGCCTGAATATTGTTGTATCATATTTTGCATAGGTCATCTAAATATTAATAACTCGCTCCTCTTAAAGCTGGGATTACGTAAAATTGTTTATGTTTTGTTTAATAAGCGAGAATAAACGTACAATGTCAGTGACGCTCAATGCGTTTTCGCCGCCTGCTCGTGGAGACCTTGGCGAACGAGACAAGGCAGATATCGTGATGCGAGTCGAATTATCTGGAGTAGATGACCCTTTCATTTTTGTGAGATTAAGACCTGTTACAAAAACTGATATTAAGCAGCGTGGCCTAATTCAATTTCGATTAATTGAATTAATTAATTTATATACTTGGAAGAAAGTGAAGAAAAATTAATGAAAATCGTTTAATATTTTCAGTAATAATCCAAATTAGTGAAGTAATTCTTAGTGCCCTCATGATTATAAATATCAATTAAAATCAACGCGAGAAATATAAAAGTGTAATTAGATTTCATTTATTTTTCTAATGAGACGTTTCACTTCTCAATTTAGCATTGCAGTATTTCGGAACTAAATTTTTGCTTTTTTTTCTAACACAAAAATCGGATATTTAATTACCGTCTAAATATTTTCATATCGAGAATCCTTGTAATTCTTAGTTACAGTTTGAAATCCTTTTAACTTCAAATTCGTTTAAAAAGTTTAATTTTTTAATTTACAAAGTTCATAATTCGAAAGTGTACAATTTTAAATGTTTATTTGAAGCCTGTCAGCGAGTCACGATTCCATTTTTGGAAGAACTTAAAATACAGTTTTTTATACTTAAATGTGCAAAATTGTTTTTCTTTTATTTTTGTATCGTTTACAAACTAAGGTCTTAATAATTAAATAATTTTTAATTCGGAGCGTTTAAAATTGAATTACTTTTGAATATTTAGGCCCGTGTGTAGTAAATTAAGATAATTTAAAATGTTTCGATATTTAACCATTGATCTTTTAATTCTTCTAGAAATTTAGGTCCTTTTATATTGAATTTTAATATTTAATAATTTAAAAACAAGTTCGAAAAACGCTAACTTTGAATTGAGAATGTTGAATTATTTTATATTGAAAACTTCAACATTGTTACGATTAAATTTAAAATTGTTCAAAGTGCACAATTATAAATAAAAGTCCTTATAAACTTAACGTTATTTCAGACCGATTAAAGTCTAATAATTTCATAAGCAAATTTTTATAATTAAAAAATTTGTAATTATAAAGACGGTGGCAACTGAAAAAACTTAAATTGAAACGCTATTGTACGAATTTAAATTGAAGTTCTTTATCGTTAAATAATGTTAAATCGAAAACGTTAAGTTTAATAATTTTAATTTGATTCTTTATAATTAGGACAATTTTTATCTACAAGCGCGTGAAATTGACTCATATTTATAGCCAAATGTCTTAAAATTGCGAAATTTGATTTCAAAATAGAAGGGACACTTATTGTAGAATTTAAAAATAAAGGACTTTTAATACGTGAACGATTTATTGTAAATTAATTACTTTCAAAGTCGAATATACTCATATTAAAACTTCGAGTATGTATTAACAACGCTCTGACTTTATATTTTAATTGTTGAATGTTTTAAAATAATTTGTAATTAATTGAATGCCTTCGAAAATTGAAGTCTTACAGAATTTCAAATTGAAAGTGTTAATATTTGAACAATTTTCCAATTTTTTCCAGTTTGACGAATTTTGTTTGCCGTGAATGTAAAATTAGTGAATTTTTACTGTGTTAATTTTGATTGAATTCGGTTTGAAAATGCTGAATTTAATCATTTGCGTGAAGATCATTTCTAATTTTAAATTGTGAAATTTGAATGAAAATGTTCAATTAATAACAATTTGTTTCGTTTTTGAAATTTTGGATTTGAAAATCAAAACAATTTTTTTCTATTCTAGAGTTGCTATGAGGGCAGTTCCTTTACCATCATCTAATTTCCAATAGTTAAATGTTCCCGATTCCAGATTTATTATCCCTTATATTTTCGCCCTTTAATAGTTTAATCTATGGTGATAAGACTGTTCCTTAAGTTTGATTATAATTTATTCAGGTAAAAGGACCAAGTGTGATTACATTTCTATTAGGATATGGGCAGCTAGTGTCGCCAGGGGAACACTAGAAATTCGCTCCCCTGGTTCCCTGGGGACCCTCGCTTAGCACCGTCCATAACCTTCGCCGAGAGCTCCCATTTCCTCGCCCTTTTTCAGTCCTTAACGATACTACGGGGTCTGCAAGATTCGTCTGGAACTCATGCGCTCGAAATAATTGCCGCCCAGAAACACTCCTTCGTGAGAATCACCTATAATTCAACCCCCCAAATTTAATGGAATAGGGACGAAAGTAGATATATTTTACTGTAATTGATTGCATTAATTTTTTTATTACACACGCATTCTTTATCCGCAGATTCAGTAAAAACGTTAATGAGGCAACCTAATTTACGGTAGTCAGGAAATCATGATCATAAGTTTTTGTTCCCTTAGTAATAATTAAGTAGACCAATTCTTAGGACTTTACCCCCTGAGTCACTCTGAACGGATCAGGAAAACGGGTCACATGATACATCCGTCATGCTCCTGAGTTAGTTTTGCTCGTAGAACATTATTCGAAGCGATTTATGCAATAAGGTCATTGTGATATCCACGAGGCTCGACGCGAAAAAATCTGATCGCTATTATCTGTGTATTTATGCTCGAGCTTGAATGTCCGTCACGAAGATTTTTTAATCTCCTATAGGCACAAAGTTAGATTACTCAAGTCAGTTCCTGACTTTTAGTTAATTTTCTATACGGCTCCAAGACTACAAAGTGGTTTATATATTTTTTATTTACTATTTTCATAAATCAGTATTTTAATCCACTCTGTAGCAAGAGAATGCAAAATTTGGTAGAGGGGGCAAATTGGACAATGGTTCTACTTACCCTAAATACAAAAATCTGCGTTTTTCTGATATTCCTTTAAAGTCTCTAATTCTGTTTTATCGAAAGAAAAAAAAACTGTAATAAATATCGAAGTGCTCTGTTCTGACAATGGGCCCGGTAAGGTTGCCTGCACGAAGTCGAGTGCATGTGCAGTCTGGGGTCACGGGTATCGGGATACCATATGGTGTCGCGTGCTGCGGTCGCCAGACCGTGCAACCATCTTCCCTGCCCACCCAACCCATCCCGAACTTCAGAGCGAACCCTGAACTCGTTTCGCGTTAATTCGTGGCCTCGAGGAATTTCTGGGAGCTCATGTTAAAAAGAACCTACGGCTATGGGTTCTTTTGCGTTAAGGAACACGGACCACCATAAGCGTGATTCGGACAATGGCCTCACAGCAAACGGCAGTCACCCAGTATATCTTTCCTTACGTCTCGAATTATATACCTTCCAGTCTCCCCATTGTATCCACGGACCACGATTATAGTGCTTGTGATGCAACAATTGCTGGCCCAAAAAATGACAGTAAACCAGGAACTCGTGCAAACAAGAAAGCATATTTTACAGTTGTTAGACACATAAAAATTGTATTTGTGGAGTCTCAATAGAATTTGAATTTGTAAAGCGAATAAATAGTTGATTGTGCTCTCGTGCAATTTCCGCCTAATTTACAAAGGGTCATTGCATTAGTTGTGAAGCGACCCTTTGATGTACGCAAAATTTCTAATCTTACAGAAATATATTTTTAAAGTTATTGGTAATATCTCTGGCCCGCGTTGTTCGATAAAACCATATCGTTCATTTAATCGCGTACTTTCCACAATTGTCAAATAATGAAGGGTCCCCAAGTCGTTTCGTAAAGAGCAGTCTTTCAAGGTGTCGTTAAATTTGGGAAGGGCTATGCGTCCTTTATGGGATTTCGAGAATTCACCAGGGCGACCATTAATTACAGACCTCGTCCAAGTACCTCGTGAAACTAAGGATTTTCAAGAATCACGAGTCGCGAGATCAATTAACGTGAACGTCGTCGTCGTCATACCTTGAACGTGAAAAGAACGTTTCTCAAAACTAATAAAACTCGCGCCCTCAAGCTCCAACGTCAATGTACTTCAGAGAACTTGTTCTGAAAAAAATGGAGTCTTAAGACACGCGAAGTTCACATAAAATTCTTGAAAGATCTCCGAGTTGAAACAGTAATTTGAACATTTTGTTACCAAAAATGTAAAAAACACATATTTTCAAATTTAAAATAAGATTTCAGACTGCAGACCTTTTCGATGAGCTATCTTTATATTGTTCGTTAATCTAAAGCAGTCAATAAATCTGAAAATGCCTGACGAACCACTTACCAACAAAAATTTAATATTTCTACAAAAATCGGCAGAAAGCTGCTCCACTTTTATCCATTCAATCTATTTGATTCCATCCATTTATTCATATCTATTTCTGCTCTGCACTTTATGCAATATAAATAAATTCACCTGATTCCTTAACACCATTCATCAAAGTTCACCCATCTTATGCCAATTAGAAACAAATTTTCGACTTTTTTTTCTGCTTTTTTGTTAATATTTACACAACAGGCAACTCTCATTTTCTTCTGATGCTCACAAAGTCTCTCCAACTTGCCCCTTATAATAAAAAAAACTTTTCATTTTCTCCTACCACTTCATAAGCCCCTCACACTTACCCCTTCTACAAGTAAAACTCCATCCATTTACTTCAATGATTCAAGAAGTGCCTCCCACTTTCACCCCTTCTACTAAAGAAAATCCCTCCCATTTGCCCAACTACTCACGAGGCTCCTCCCGCTGATCTCTTGTACTAAAAAAATTACCAAACCCACCTATTTATTCACACAAGAAGTTCCGCCAGCTTGCCACTTCTACTGAAAAAACTCCCATTTACTCCTTCCAGCCAAAAAGATCCTCCCATCTTGGTCTCGTCATTATGTAAACTTCACCACTTTACTTAATCTTCTATCTATGTGCCCAAGAAAATTAACTAATATATGAACTAAAAAAACTAATCTCCCCCTAATTTTACCATGACAAACGAGAATGAGCGTTCCACATTAGTTGCAGCATCGAATACAAAGCAGCTTACTTGTATATTAATTACCAATAAAGCTCCTCCCATGTATGGCTAAGACACTCCCATTTTGCGCTCACCTGTACATTAGCTTCATCTACTTTCCTCAATACGTTAACTAGCTCAAAAAAAAGATTTTATATACAATTTTGGAATATGATCCATCCTTGAATTGGCATGGAATTCTCCCATTTGTAGCGAAGACAATCCCGCTTTGCATTCAACTGTAAGGAAGCCTTACTTACTTTTCTTAATAGGTTAATTTGGTCAAAACCGACTTGATGTACAATCTTGGAATATGATTAATCCATCAATTGACAGGAAATGCTCCACCCATTTGTAGCTAAGACACTCCCACTTTGCGTTCACTTTTGAGTAAGCTCCACCTATAGTTTCTTCAATTGGTTAACTTTCTCAAAAAAGATTTGATGTACAATCTTGGAATATGATTTATCCATCAATTTACAGGAAATGCTCCTTCCATTCGTGTCTAAGACATTCCTATTTTGCGTTCACCTGTGAGGAAGCTCTACCTAGTGTCCTCAATAGGTTAACTTGGTCAAAACCGACTTGATGTACAATCTTGGAATATGATTAATCCATCAATTGACAGGAAATGCTCCTTCCATTTGTAGCTAAGACACTCCCACTTTGCGTTCACTTTTGAGTAAGCTCCACCTATAGTTTTTCAATTGGTTAACTTTCTCAAAAAAGATTTGATGTACAATCTTGGAATATGATTTATCCATCAATTTACAGGAAATGCTCCTTCCATTCGTGTCTAAGACATTCCTATTTTGCGTTCACCTGTGAGGAAGCTCTACCTAGTGTCCTCAATAGGTTAACTTGGTCAAAACCGACTTGATGTACAATCTTGGAATATGATTAATCCATCAATTGACAGGAAATGCTCCTCCCATTTGTAGTTAAGACACTTCCACTTTGCATTCATTTGTGAGTAAGCTCCAACTTGTTTCTTCAATTGGTTAACTTTACAATATTGGAGTAAGCTTCATTCAGCAGTTGACAGGAAATACTTCTTCCATTTCTAGCTAAGCCACTCCCACTTTGGGTTCACTTGTGAGTAAGCTTCACCTAGTTTCCTGAATAGACTAACTTGATCAGAAAGGAATTGATTTAAATTTTTAAAATATGATTAATTCATCTATTGACAGGAAATGCTCCTCCCATTTGTGGCTAAGACAGTCCAATTTGCGTTCGCCTTTAAGGAAGCTCTACCTAGTTTCCTCAATAGGTTAACTTGGTCAAAAAAGACTTGATTTACAATCTTGGAGATCATCTTCATCCGTCCATGGACAGGAAATGCTCCTCCCATTTATGGGTAAGACACTCCCACTATGCGCTTACCAGTAATTAATCTCCACCACTCCAACTGACCAAAGTCTATACCTTCTACCGATCAATTTTCTTCTATCTATTCTTATCAATATCCAAGCTCTTCTTTACACTAGCCATCGCATAAGCCCCTCCCTCTTGAACTTCAACAAATATGCACCAAATTGATTACTATGATCCTTACTCCATTATTTTATATTAATTAACGACAAAGATGGCCAAGCCTCAACTTTCCTTAAGGTAAAGACAAGGAAAAAGTAATGCAAGTTTTAGCTGGTTGCCGATATTAAAAGAATACTATATTAAATGAAAGTGAACTAGTTTTTAGAAAACATTAAACTTTAGCTTAATAATATATTTCTATCTAGAATTTCATTTATCGCAGATTTGGTAATTGTTACTTTGATTTTACAATTGTAAATTTGTAAATTATCACAAAAAATGAGGATTAAAGCGACAGAAAATCGCAGCAGAAAACTGTTCTTACCTCTTGTAAGAAGATTTGACTTTCCTGTAAATCTACGATAACCAGTCCCAGGGCTTCGCTTGCTTTGAAATTCCCGAGAGCTAGGAAAGTGACACGTGACATCTGACGTTGGTATCTGACCCGCCATGCCGTGTTCCCGTCGACGACAAATCAATTACTCGATTCGCGTGTTACTTTCAGAAACGGCGCTCTCCGTTTGACGGACACCTGTTGCCGTGTCGCTGGTAACGCTTTTGCTAGAATGGCGCCCACTTGCATTTCAACAGTCTGCAATAAGAGCTTTTCTCAATAAAGTCTTCGTTTCTAGAATTATCGTCCGATTAGACAATAAACTTTTTTATAGCCAATCTTTCAATTTCTACAATCTGTAAGGATCTTTTTTTTATGAATATGTTTCATTTTCTTGAACATGTTTTACTTTTTTATAATTTTAGAAGAGCTTTGAAACAACGATTGAAATAATTAGTTCCGCAATTCCCTCGATTTCGCACGTTTTCGTCTCGCTGCATCCGCATTCTTCGCCTTTTTCTTCTTTTCTTCCCTTTTGTTCTTTCGCGGCTGCCGCTCATCCCTCCCGTCCGCCTGTTAGGGGCACCCCTCTCCCAGTTCTCAGATTCTCTATCCCTCTCTCTTTCCTTGCAAGCAAACGTGCCAAAGTGTACAGAGTACACAAACAAGCCACAGGGTCTATGATGTAGATAGTGAGTCGTCGAGTTTATACACCCGGTAAAACACCCGAGGCAGCCCGAGCAAAGAAGCGAAGGCGCGATATAATTTACACACAATTTCTGCCACTATTCGCAAGGAACTGCTAATGCATGCTTAGACTCGTATAATGCTAACACGACATTCTGCTGCCATGCGCATATTTGCCGATTTATCAATAGTTTACGCTCTCAAAATTTACTTTCAAAATACGATTGAAAATTCACAAATTAGTTCAGGAGGAAATAAGGATTTTAAAGACGCTCTTCACTATCTTGATCTTTTACTTTAAAAATGTCTACTTTGAGGCCAAGACTATTCCATCCCCTCCCTTATTTTCTCCCCTAATTTCCCTCCGCATACCATTTAGTCACTTACCTTTTCAACCTTCAACTCTCACCCACTCATAACCCTTCTCCGCTCTAATCAATCCCTCCTCTCAATCATTTCTGTCCCATCTATTTTCCTTCACATCCCCAATTTATCCCTTGTAGATTCCTCTCTTCTTGACTTCCAAGCGTCATCTCTTCTCGCGTTATTTCCTCTCGCCCCCTCTTCACATCCTTTCACCTCCCAAAAAATAGCTACGTCTTGCCAACCGCCCTTCCTACTTTATTACCACTTCTGCTATATCCTCCACTCTCTGATATTCTCCTTTCAGGCCCTCATTGCTCCCTCCCGTTTATCTCTTTTTTCAACCTTTAACCATTCCTTTTACTTTTCTCCATTCTCACCTCTTTATATTTTGTTAAAAAAATCACCCCTTCTTTCAGTCCCTCCGCCTAATCTCTCACTTCTCTATCTCTACTTAACAATTTGACTATCATATATTCTCCCTCTCATTACACCTGAGCCTCTTCCCTCCCTTCTTTCTTCCTTGCATTCTACCCCACCGCATGGCCTCCTTTTCTTTCAATCGCGTCCCTTGCCTCGTTTCTTTTTTTGCTTATCCCTTCATTTCCAACATATCTGTTCTCCTTAATTTGTTTACTTCTCTTGGACTGATCATCCCTTCCCTTTATATCACCCCTGCGCCATCTCCATTCACCTATTATCTCATTTAGAATCTTTTTCTTACACTTTAGCTCTAGTTGGCCTCATCAACTCTCCCTCTCTACACTCTATAGTTATCCCCATCCCTCATAGTTTTAGTGCATGGTGCACTAATTATAGCCAGTTACTAATACCACCTTCCGAATAAATCATTCAAAAGCGTTGTAACTTATTGTAGATAATGTAAATAGTTTGTCTCACTTTTTCATATAGTCCGGCGATTATTGACCATTTTTGTAGTTTGTATTATAAAAATGTTGTCACAGGCTTAAGCTGGTTACTGCCCGACATGTCGAAGAAATTTTTGGTTAGAGTTGGATTTTCATATATTTAGAATAATTTTTGCACGGGGCTGTCCCGGTTTATATCATCAGTCACGGACGCATTTTTATAATGCAATCAAGTGATCTGATGAGAGCAGTGTACCACCAACATATTGGACAAAGCCTGGGTTTTACCCCATCAATGATGGACTGGATTGCAGTCAAGTACACGATGGGGGGACCTATAGCTTAAGGTGGGTTCCGAACCACCAGAACCTCGGTAAAGGTACATAGAAAATTTTCTAGAGGTACCGGCTCAGGGATCGAACCCCAGACCTCTGAGGTGAAGTCCGAGTGTCTAACCAACTGAGCCACCGAGGCTCTTTATTATTATTATTATTATTATTATTATACTGTTAGCCAAATCCCTTCCGGGGGAAGCGTGACTCACTCGGTTCTAGTCGGCGACCTGGGAGTTCATATATGAAAAGTGAGAATGGGAAGTGTTTGGGGCGGTATAACCGTATAAGGGGGTTAGAGGGGGATATATAGATTTTAAGATTAATTTAGAATTCCCGTGTTATTCAGCTAAATAACTCGTTAGTTCCGCAACACTGCTCCGACCCAGGGCGCTTAAATGAATAGTGTAAATCGTTTTACAAGCCGTTTTTTAAAGTATAAATGGACGCTCAAAAAAGGGTCTAAAGATGGGTGGAATCCGTGAAATAGGAAAAATAAAAATTTTTAATTCTTTGGTCAAACTATGCAAGGTACGAAAAAATGCTAAAAGAAAAAGTGTTCGCCTCAAATAGATCTACAAATTTTTTCACGATCAATTTTTATAAAGACGCATAGTTTTGGTTTCAATCATGAAAAATGCTATTAAACATTAAAAAATTCCATTTTCTGATCATAACATTCAAGATACTAAAAAGTGTTGCCTAGAAAAATAATTTATTTGAAGAAGATCTACGAATTTTCTTCAAACAATTCATTAATATGGTGGATAGTTTTTATTTTAATCGTAAAAAATGGTATTAAACCATAAAAAATTCAATTTTCTCATCAAACCGAAAAGTGTTGCTAAACAAAATTGTTTATTTGAAAAAGATCTACAAATTTTATGAATTCCATTTTTTAGTAAGGCGCATAGTTTTTGTTTAAATTGTAAAAAATGTTATTAAACATTAAGAAATTAATTTTTCTCCTCAAACCATGCAAGATACGAAAAATTGTTCATCTCAAAAATATCTACAAAGTTTCTTCTGGCCATTTCTTAATAAGGCGTATATTTTTAATTTTAATAGTAAAAAATGTTATTAAACATTGAAAAATTTCATTTTCTGATCAAACCGTGCCAAAAAATGGAATTAAAATTTTTTTAAATGTAATCACGGTGATAAAAAAAACTATACGTAAATAGTCTCAAGTCAATTTGTAGACTTTTTAAAGATAAAGAATTATTCCTCTTGAGTTTTTTTTTCATTTCTCACATAGTTTTTCTGGAAAATGGAATTGTTAATTTTTTTCAAAGCGTTATCGGGATTTAAAAAAATTGTAAACTATATTAAAAAATGGGCTGAAGTAAATTTGTAGATCTTTTTGAGGTAAATAATTTTTTAACTAAAATATTCCTTCGCTTCTGGCATAGTTTGTCTTCAGAGTGGATTGTTTTCTTTTATTAGTGTTATCATGATTAAAACAAAAAATATTCATCTTAACAAAAAATCGTTTGAATTAAATCTGTAGATCCTTTTGAGACGAGAAATTTTGATACGTAACTTTTTTTGTCTCCAATATTTCTGCTCGAAAATGGAATTTTTTATTTTTGAAAAAGCATTTTTGATTATTAAAACCGGAACTATTGGTAAAAAAATGGTTGTTTAACGTTCTCGTCTTTTACTTTAAGACATTAAAAAAGTGTGTCTGTAGTCGACGGATTACAGGCAGGCACCTTAGTAAAAATAGTTTCTTTTCTTTTTTCAAAGTACATTTTTTAAACCATCATAAACTTCAAAAAACAAATAATGCAATAAAACTTCATAAGAAGGCTTTAAAAGAATGATTTTTCTAAAAAAAAATGGTAAAAAATGCTCATAAAAATCAATTTGTGAAAAGAAACTGGACAAAAAGTGTTAAAATAAGAAAAACATGTTTTCAAATGACACAGTAAAGCCATAACCCCTGTGTCGTTCTCTAGCGTTCGGTTCTTTCACCGTTCTCAAAAGTTCGATTTTTGGTTAAAACAAAAGTTTTTTTCTTAGTTGGTCACAGAACGTCGAAATTTGACGAAAACCGATGAAGTGAAATTTTCCATAAAACTAATACCTTCTCATCAGGATGAGAATGTAAAAATATCTCCGAATAATGAGCGGAAATGATTTCGAAAAACTATTATCAATCATTGTGCATTTCAAGGCACCAATCACTGTATGTTTAAAATCAAAAATCTGTAAGCTGATTTGGCCAATGAATAAATTTCACCACATTTCATAGTCCAATAATTCATTCACTTATTTATGCAAATCATCATACCGTTCTGACCAATAGTTTTGTGTTTTGGCATTGTTGTTAACTTCTTGAAGTATAAATTATCAACCTACTTCATCGCTTAGTTTGCTGCGATCTTTTTATACTTTATTATATTTATTATCCATCTGTGTATTTTAGTATTTTGTGTGATTTCTATTGTATTTTTCATATATTTTACAACTTAAAAAATTCCTTAAGTGGTTAATCATTGTACTCATCATCCTTTCAAGGTTCTTTTTTTTTAAGTTTTTCTGAATGACAGACGGGTTCATGTCATTCAATAGAGGATAAAAAATAGGAACATCTATTAATCCAATTTGAGCCTTATTTTATTATCCTTTCAACTCTAAAACCCAAATTGAAAATAATCTCACAGAGACTGAAATCACGCGTAAAATCATCGAGTTTTAAAATCTGCCTATAGTCTACCTGCTAGTGAGAAACTCTGTTATTGGCATTCATATGTTAATTGGTTGAGCTTTCTCACCGGCATCGTTAATCCCCGATGAAAGCTATCCTCGAAAAGTACCCTCTTAAACGGACACCCCTTGAAGGTCACGTGGCCCTAGGGCCTAGAGCAAGGGGTGCGTGGGGGGACTATTGGAAGTTAGAGGACTCTTGAATTTTGTAGCGGGTCCGAGGTAATAGTTTAATTGTGACGTGGCTGGGCCGCGTGCATGTAAGGAGGGTGAGAAAAATTGGCCCCGACGGATTCACCACAATCGAAACCGCCATTAAAAATCAATGATCCATGAAATGCACCGTATGTGCTGATTTTAAATCCCAGAGACCCCAAGTCTACCAAAGCTACGAACATCAGAGTTTGGAACCTTCCAGAACGTTTCTCAAATCCCCTATAATTTCACAATCTGGATTTATACACTTTTTCAAAAGTTGAAGATTTTTTGCCGAAACAGGTTATGGGCCCAGAGTGTGTTCTCGTGAAGAAACTTGATTAAAAAAATTAGTCGCATTCTAGTTTAAAAAATATTCGTTCCTAGTATGAACTCACTTAACAAAAGACTCCCAAAGGTATGCAATTGACGACACTAAGCAAAGTTATTAATATTTGAAGCTAGCAATCTCTTAAGAGCACTCTTCTCAAGTTTCATCGTCTCTCCCCTGTATTTAATGTGCCTGTACAGATGTATTACACACTTACCTGACACTTAAGGGCTCGCCCTTGTTCGGGAGAGGAGGGTTTTCAGCGAGGGTGTTTCCGCGGCCGATTCGTAAAACGCAGTATGCCTGCGTGTGTGTTTGTTCTGAGTGCGTGGATGCGTTTACGCTTCGCGGCCATACGTCCGAGGGTTGGAGATGAAGGATGATACGGACTAAATCGAGCAACGAAGTGTGCTTCATTTGTGGCCTAGCGGCCTGTGAAATTTCAGCTCACTCATCCCTTATCGATTAACGGACCAACATACAATACGAAGCCCTTTAAATTTGGCCCAATCGTGAGATAATGTGTCCCAGGATATTATTCAACTTTTATGCTTTGCAAAATTCAAGCCTTTCAAATTCAAGTCCCTATATTTCTCAACTTTTTCATCAGTATTAACTGAGTTCTTTACCTGTTAGGCTAGTTTAATCTAAAATTTGGAAAATCAACCAAGGTTTTGTACCTTTTTCAAGCTTTATTAGGAGGGGTTGACTATCCAAGTTTTGAGTATATACCAAGCTTAAAAATTTTAAGTAATTTTTAGAGATTTTGGGGGATTTTAAAGAGGTTCAAATGGTTTCAATGGAGTTCGAAATTTTTAAATATAATTTTACTAGATTTCAATGGATTTTAAGAGAATTCAAGTAAATATCAGAGCGCAGAAAAAAACTAGGCTTACGAAACGTTGCAGGTAATTGGTTCAAACAGGGTAATAGTCAGCTGATCACAAAAAACTCAGGTAAAGTTTCCGTGGTTGGAGGTATGTAACGTGCTGCCTCGAACGGAGTCCGACGGAAAATCATTGATTCACATTTGACAGGATTTTAAAGATATTTCAGGATTTCAACGGGTTTTCAACGATTTCAGAGGTTTTCTAAGAATTTTGTAGGATTTTACAGGTCATCAAGGAAATCATATGGGATTTCTAGGGAAAGTAACACATTTTAACATATCTTTTAAAGAATTTAGTAGCATCTTGTATTTCGAGGAAGTGTCAAGGGATCCAAAGATTTTAGTAGAAGTTCGAAGAATATACGGGATTTCACAAAATTTAAAAGGATTTCAAGTAAATTCAAGAAAATCTCAAGGAATTTTAACACATTTCAGAATCTTTCAAACTTTTTCTGCGATTGCAACGCATTTTAAGAAATTTCAAAAATTTCCACATTTTTCGAGATTCCATGGGATTGCAACAGAGTTAAGAATCTTTCACATTATGATGAATTTCAATATTTTCGGCTCATTTTAAATATTTTACTGGATTTAGGTTGACCGGGAAAACCGGGAAATAATAGTAAGTTTTTTTTTGGCTGCGAATTTTATAAATATTTAAAAAAAGTCTGTTCAATTCAGATTTGAACAGTTATTTAAATAATCAATTGAATTTTTGTCTTTTTTAATCAATGCGAAATTCGAAAATCTTTCACTTACGAATTTTCCATTTTGGATTTTAATTTTTAAGCGTACATTTGCCATTTAAAGAATTTTAAAATGTAGCTAAATATTTACTAGTTAAAAAGTTGTAGTTGCAAATTCAAGAATTTTTAGATTTTAACGTTAAAACTTAAACTATTTCCATTGGAAAGTCTTAATAGTTCTAGACAAATGTAAATGCCCGATTGAAACTTCAAAAACTATTTTCAATTTTTAAATAACTTCAAAATAATTTATTAATAATTAAAGGCTTTTATTGAATTAAAAATATTGTTTTATTTTATTATTTAAAAATTTGAAATGTTCTTATTAAGAAAAATACCAATGCATAATATTTAGAAATATTTTATTGCTCACATAATATCAGTAAGCGGGAGGGAGGGGGGGGGTGAGACAATTTGTTACGATTTGTTATAGTAGGAGGTCCTTCAATTATGTACGTAATTTTTCCAAATTTGCAAAAACTTTCTATTTAAGATTATTTCTTTGGTTAAACATTTTATTATTTGTTTGAAAATTTAGCAATTGTCTTAAAAAAATGGAAACTATTTTTTCTAAAAATTTTATTTTGATCTAAAAGTTCATGAAAGGTCGATTGAAATCTTTTGGATGAAAATTCAATTTTTTTTTTTTGAAAGTTGTCTGTTTGATTTAAAAATTCACCTGTTGAGTAGAATTTTCATTTTTCTTTGGCAGAAATACAATTGTTTGGTTGAAATTCACCTGCTTTAGCAAAAATTACATTTTTATTGGATAAAAATGAAACTGTTTCTTTGAAAATTCAACAATTTTGTTGATAACTTATACTTTTTGGTTGAAAATTCTTCTGTTTTCTTGCAAATTTGACTATTTCGTAGAAAATTTTCTTTTTGTTTAAATTCAATATTTTGGTGTTGAAAGGAGAACAGAAATGCTTTCTGGATAAAAATTCCACTATATTTTAAAATTTTGTTTTTTTTTCATTAAACATTTATCTTTTTAAGAGTATTTTCATCTTTCTTAGATTAAGTTGGAACTTTTTGGTTGAAAATTCTACGGTTTTGTGGAAAATTTACTTTTTGTTTAAAACTTATGTTTTGGTGTTGAAAAATTAACTGAAATCATTTCTGGGTGAAAGTTCAATTAAAAAAAAATTTGTCCTTTTTTTTTACAAATTCCTCTGTTTTCTTACAAGTTTAAAGTTAAAATTCCTTTTTTTTTGATTGAAAAGTAAATTTTTTCGTAGAAAATTATTTCTCGTTTAAAAATTTATTTTTTGATCGTGATAAGTTGACTGAAATATTTCTAACAGAAAATTCAACCATTTTTTTAAAATTTATCTTCTTGATTTAAAAATTCATGTGTTTTAGTGGAAAATTAATTTTTTATGAAAATTGCACTTTGTGATGAAAAATGATTCTTTTTTGCTTCAGTCTTCAAATATTTTAATTTGAAACATTTGTTTAAATCAGTTTGTTAAGAAATAATATTTTTTTAAAGATTTATATTATTAGTTGAATAATCGTCTCTTTCGTTGAAAGCTTCACTATTTTGTTGAAAACAATTGTGCTTTTTTTTTAAATTCTTATAAGCAGTTCAAAATAAAAATAATTTAACTTTTAATTTAAGAAGTGTTCGATTTATAACAAAAATGTAATCGTTCAATTTTTCATATTTCTAACTTGCAGTTACTTAAAGTGATTTGCAGCACAGTTTTTATTACTTTAAATGGAAAATTATTTAGGTTTAGAGTTCGGATTAAAATATATTTAAGGATTTAATAGAGTTGAGTAGATTTAACGCAATTTCAACAATTTTATAAGATTGAAATGTTTCATAAGATTTCAAAGGTTTTCAACGAATTTAAGAAGATTTTAAAGATTTTATCACAGTTAAAAGTTTTATAAGGGATTTAAAATATGTGAAAGAATGGCAAGATATTTGAATAAATTGATATGTTTCTAAGGTGTAATGGATTTTTAAAGGAACTGAAAAGATTTCAGAAAATTGGATCTGAAAGGGATTTCAAGACTTTAAGAAATTTCTAATATTTTAATGGAATTCAAAAAATCTTGTAAGATTTTCAAGAAAAGAAAGGAATTTCGATAGATGCTAATTGGTTGTCACGAATTTTCATAGGATTTTAGAGATTTTACGGTATTCAAGGATTTAAAAGATTGCTTAAATTACATTCACCATTTCCTAACTTATTGATCTTTTTCTTATTCCAAATTTAGGTCTGTCAAATTCAAGCTCCACCATTTATCAAGTTTTTGATCAATTTTATTCTTCTTCAATCCACTATATCTTCCAGACTATACTTTCAGCATTAAATTGTGAATAAACAAATAATGCAGGGGTTCAGGGTCTGTCCTTTGATGAGCACGTTGAACTCACGGGTTCTGTCGTCCAAAATAAAACTTGGGGTGATTTTTATGGCCTTATCATGATTCTTTGTTTAGAAAGGAGGGTTGGAAATCAAATTCGGAAACGTTGGTGTAATTATGCCAAGCCAATATTCAGAGCGTCTAAATGGACCGCAATGAAGCCGTCTACTCATGAAATTCGTCCGAAAGCCACGATCGTGTGTGCAAACAGCCCCCAGTGCAAACATCCCTTATACACCGAGGGCTTACATGATCTATTTCAATGTGTATACGAGGGATCCTGCACGATTCTATTAGGGGTGCTTCTCTTCTAGTACCATATCTGTCCACTTGTACTTTTTTTTCAAGATGGCAATTACGTCACACGCCTGCTCTCATCTCCACGCTTTCCGAGAGGAAAAAAATCATGCATCACGTGCCGTAGCTGATTTAAACAGTTCGGGATTGTTTACTTTTCTGGAATACTCCATAATACTCTTTTGTTAGAAATTGTGGAAACAGTTACAGAAAAAAATCATTGTTTAGATGGGATCATTGTTTATCTTCAACTCGCTTTAGGTCCAATGTTTTTAAAAGATATAAAAAGGTTTTGGAAATGAAGAAGGGAATTGCAGCTTGTAAATGAGCCCCAAAAAATTCAAATATGTATAAGTGTTCTCGAGTTATAGTCACATGTGTGAAGACCCGTGAAACGAAATTCGCTCGAAAAGATTATGGGCCCATCAAGCAAATTTGTGTTAAGGAATGTAAATTCGTTGAAACCTTAAATTGGGCATATTCGACCTGTACTTTTATAAGTATTGCAGCAAGTTTTTGAATATGAAACTCATAAATAATGGTAAATAAAAAAATTATTCTGTAAAATATAAATATTACAATAAATTATTATAAGAAACTGAAATAAATTTGAAGCTGTAGAAATGCTTGCTTCAGAACTTTAGAGACAATTTACGTCGTAGAAAACTTTTTCCAGTAAATATCTCTGACAGATAATTATTTTAAGAATAATCTCGCCCATAAAAGTCAGGCAAATCGAACCCTGGGATAGGGCCTTTTTAATGGATACGAGACCCGATTAGAATTTTATTATCGGAAGAGAAAGAAGGATGAGAAAAGAGAAACCAGAGTAGCATATGGTCCCATTAGGGTAGAGGAGTTTTCGAGCATTTCCCTTCGCTTTTGAAGTTCTTGGGATAAAAGAGGCCGCTATTCTTGAGTTTACTTGACTTTACCCCTCCCACAATTCTCTCTTGAGGGGTAAACTCTTCTTCCTCCGTCTCATTCCTCCCTCTCTAAATCCATCACACTTTTCTGAGAGTAGACTGCTGCGACAGGAAAGGGAATCTCCTGTCCTCCCAAAGCACCATTTGCAATACAACCTGAGACAATTTAATTTTTTGTTTTTCTGAAAATCTTTTAAAATTTTATGTAATGTTAGGTATTATATTTTTTGACTGTTTTGTTACTTGAGGAAAGGTTTGATATCGACGAAGATTAGCAATGTCACAAGTGATTACTTTTTAGCTAAGTTACTGCTCAGTATAATTGAATCAAATTTTATTATTGTTAAAATTTCTGCACTTATTTTTTAACTGATATCCATTTTTTTTAATTAGCACTAAAAACAATTTATTGAAGCCAATGCTATATTTTGCATTTGGTGATTTTTTTTTTAAAACGTAAGTCAGTTTTTCTCTTACGAAAGCGTTTGTCACTCTTAAAATCTAGGGTACAAGATTTCATAAAATATTTTTGAAATCTTTAAAATTTGTGTGAAATTTTTTTAATTTTTGTAAAATATGAAATATATGTAAAATCGTCTGAAATTTTTGAAAGCTTTAAGAATATTTTCAAAATCTTATTTATCTTTTGTAATCTTTCTAAAATTTCTGAAATCTTTGAAAACTCTGTAAAATCTTCGTAATGTTTGTAAAACATGAAATATTTGTGAAATACTTTGAAATATTTGAAAGCCTTGTGAATTCTTTGATGTCTTTGTAACATTTGTGAAATCTCTGAAATCTCTCTTTAATCTTTGAAATCTTTGAATCTTTCTGAAATCTTTGAAATATTTGTTTCATCTTTTAAAAATTTCCGAAATCTTAAAAAACGCTGTGAAATCTTTATAATATTTGTAAAATATGAAATGTTTGTGAAATATTTTGAAATCTCTGGAATCTCAGTAAAATATTAGATATGTTTGATATCTTCGTGAAAATTGTTTGAAATCTTTGGAATCTTTGGAATATTTCTCAAATCTTATAAATCTTTTGAAATCGATGTGAAATCTTTTAAAATGTTTTAAATCTTTCGAAATCATTTGAAATATTTGACACTTAATGAAATCTTGAAATCTGGTACACACAAAAGCGAGCTCAAAAGTCGAGTGGTCAATTCCTCGCTGTGCACGTAGAAAAAAATTTCCCTCTGAATACAGTTTTTTTCCTTTAAACTTACTATATTTTTGTGTGCAGAAATTGTAGGAAAACGGAAAAGAGACATGATAAAACACCGTAAAATTATGTGAAAGCGGATATTTCCCGGAAAGTGAATAAATAAATTTTTTTAGTATAAGATTCATCCTATTAGTTGAAAATTCATTTCTTTGTTCAAAAATTGAATTATCTATCGAATTTCAATTCTGTTAGAAAAAACTCAAATATTTTGTTAAAAGTTTTAATTATTTTATTAATACTACTGTTTTTTACTGAAAATTATAATATTCTTGGCTGGAAACATCAACTATTAGATTTTTTGTTGAGAATGAATTTGTTTATTGAAGATTCATCAATTTTGTTGAAAAATCTTATTTTTATTTTGAAAATTGAATTGTTTTGCAGAAAATTCTTTTTTTTGCTAAAAATGCAAATTGCGAACTTTTAAAACTTTTATAAGATTTGTACACCAGATTTAAAAGTTTTTAAAATATTTTGAAGATTTTAAACGATTTAAAAAAGATTCAAAACATTAAAGAAAATTAAAAAAAAATTTAAATAGTTCAATGGTTTCAACGATTGAAACAGATTTTACAGACAAAGATTTAGGAAAAATTTTACAAAGATTTCAAAGTCATTTCACAAAAAAGTTATCAAGATTTACAAGGATTTTAAAGATTCGAAAAAGATGTGTGCACCAGATTTAAAAGATTTCACAAAAATATCGAACATTTCCAAAATATTTTAAACATCCAAAAGAATACAAATTCAAATGAATACAAAAGATTTCAGAAAGGTTTAAAAAAATTTCAAACATGTCATACAAACTTCTTGCAGATTTCAAAAGAATATAAAAATTCCAAAGATATCAAAAAGAATTCAAAGATTTTAAAACATTTTGGAGATTTAAAACGATTTCAAAAGGTTTGAAAACATTTTAGAAGATTTAAAAAGATTTCACATAATTTAATGATTTTAACAAATTGCAAAGATTTCACAAACAGAGATTAAAGAAAAAATTCACAAATATTCCAAAAGATTTGACAAAGATTTCAAATATTTCACAAAAATTTGAACATTTCATAAAGAGTGCAAAAGGAGCAAAGAGTTCTGAAAACGAATGTGAAAGATTTCGAAAATATTTAAAAGATGGTAAACTAATTAAAAAGGTTTCAAAAAATTGAGAAGATTTCAAAATATTTCAATAATTTCAAGCAAAATAAAATTTTCACAAACAAAGAAGAAAGCTTTCACAAATATTTCAATAACTTCATAAAAATTTAAGAAGATTTAAAAAAAGTTCAAGAAGATTTCAGATTTCATGAATTTCAAATATTTTACAAACATTTAAAAATATCCCAAAAGATTTCACAAAAAATTCAAGTTCTTTCAAAGATTTTAAGTACTTACAGAGGTTTCCAAGATTTCAAAAACAACTTATGTTCGCAAAAAATGGAAAATTTGCCTATTTATGGTTCTGCTTTCTATAAGAATTGTTGGCCAATAAAAATTGTAATAGCCCATTTTTTACATCTATAATGAACGGTGAATCTATTATTTCATGTAAAAGAAGGAAACCTGGAAAAGCTTGACTTTTTCACCAGAAAACCTTAACTCATTCATGTATGTAATTTTGGGGAATTAAAAAAAACTTTTTCCTGAATATTATCTTTTTAGTTATAAGTTGTATTGCTTGGTTGCAGATTTAACAATTTTCATAAAAAGACATCATTTTTGGTTGCAAATTCAACTGTTTAATTGAAATTTTGTCTTTTGAGTTAAGAATTCAATTCTTTTCGTAGAACAGTAACCTTTTTTTCAAATTCATATTTTGCTGCTGATAAATCATCTGAAATCTTTTTTGGATGAACACTATTATTTCTGAAAATGTGTCTTCTTGATTTAAAAGTTTCATCTTTTTGAGTAGAAATATTGCATCTTTCTTTGATAAAAATGCAATTTCTTTGTTGTAAATTCAACTACACATTTTCTATAAAATTTACTTTTTGTTTGTATTTAATATTTTGGTGTTCAAAAGAAAACAAAAATCTGTTTTGGATGAAAATTGAAATATTTATTGATTTTTTTTCAAATTAAAAATTCATGTGTTTTAAGAAGATTTTCGTCTTTTTTGGATAAATGCAACTCTTTGGTTAAACATCAAACTATTTTTTTAAAAGTAATACTCTTGGTTGAAAATTCTACTCTTTTTTGAAAATTAACCTATTTCGCAGAAAGTTGAATTTTGGTTAAAAATTTGTATTTTTGTGTTGAAAATTGAACCGAGCTCCTTTCTGGATGAAAGTTCAACTTAAAAAAATGGTATTTTTTTTTATCAAGAATTTATCTGTTTTAGTATAAATTCCATCTTTCTTTGATAAAAGTGCAACTATTTGATAGAGTTGTACAATTTTGTCAAAAATTCATCCTTCTTGGTTCAAAAAAGTCGTAATTTTGGAATAAAAACTCAATTCCTCACGTAGAAACTTATTTTTGTTAAAGAATGCATTTTTTTTATCTTAAAAAGTCAAGTGAAATCTCTTATGATTGGAAATTTATCTATTTAAAAAAATTTTTTTTTACTAAAAATTCATCTGTTTTAAAAGGAATTTTATCTTTTTTTGCATAAAACTGCAACTAATTGATAGAGAATTCTAAAATTTTGTCAAAAATGCATCATTTTTGGTTCACAAAATTCGTGATTTTGGAATAGAAACTCAATTTTTTTCGTAGAAACTTATTTAAAAAAAATGCATTTTTTTATCTTAAAAAGTCAAGTAGAATCTTTTATGGTTGAAGTTTAAATATTTTTTTGGAATTTTTTTTGACTAAAAATTCATCTGTTTAAAGAGAAATTTCACCTTTTTTGCATAAAAATGCAACTTTTTGGTAGATAATTCAACTACTTTGTTTGAATGGTTTTGTTGCATCACTTTGTTAAGAAATAATTTTTTTTTTAATTTATATTTTTAGTTGAAAATTCACCTCTTTTATGGAAAATTTAACTTTTAATTGAAAATTAATCTTTTGTTTGGTTTAAAATTGATTTTTTAGCTAATAATGTAACTTGCATTTGTCAAGATTGATCTTTTTATTTGAAAATGCTCCTTTTTTGGTAAAAAAATAATAATTTTCTTGCTTTGAGGTTTCATTTTTGTTGGGTAAAAATGCACCAGTTTCGTGGAAAATTAATTTTCTGCTGAAGTCATATTTTTATTTTCAGTTCGTTTTTCAAAATTTCTGTTCCCATTTACTTAAATTTAATATAAGAGCACTTTAAACGTCATTAGCGTTAGGTGTCCAAACCTCACTTTGTACAAGGAAATACGGATTTTTTGCTTTGTTTTGAAAGTTATCCGAAAAAACGTCTAGAGTTTCAAGTTTTTAAACTTTAGATGAACAAAACTCTAATTTATGTAAATTTTTCAAGCAAAAAAGAATAATATTGTATGAGCCCTAAAGTCTGTCCCTCGATTTTCGTCATTTTAATCGTCATTTGCGTGAGTCCTTTTTTCTGGTAAAATATCGCAGGCCAACATGGTTTTGTTGTTGGAAAGTGGAGGGTCATCCTGGGTCAGATTTAGTCCATCACGTCAACATTTTAGGATCTTTGAGGTTATGTACCCAAAAAATGGTGTTTTTGGCTACTTTTGAGGTTATGTACAGAAGACGCAAATTTTTAAGGAGGTTTTTTCTTTAGTTGTATCATTTAGTACTGCTTTTTCTCTTTAATTTGAGGCTCGCAGAGTTCAATTACCATTTTTCTTTACCATGTTACGCCAATTTGAAATTAAAGATATATCCCATTATGTCTTGAGCACGAAGTGCTACAAGGAGACCGCACGCCTATGGCGGCGATGGTGGAAAAAAGCCCACAATCGCGATCGCCTGTCCCCCAATTTTCATCTACGTGCGGAAACTGTAGGAACGACGAGATCACGTGACGGAAAATTTCTACCCGTATAAACATAACCTAAAATGTCGTTGTGCAATTGAAAACTGTGTTTTGTGAAAAAAGTTTTTGTGCAAAGTGTAAG
>JAAAKG020200109.1:0-23644 GCA_010014905.2 Druon quercuslanigerum | reverse complement strand
AAGTCGCCTAGATTAGAAGCATAAAGATTGTAAGTAATGGATATGTAATAGCATAAGTAGACTAAGTTGCGTTAGCGATCTCATTCTCTCTCTCTCGCTTGCACATGCACTCTCGCTTTCGACCGCTCGCTCGATATGTGTTAAGAAACTAGATAGATATAAGACATTATGTAAATAGTTGTAAATATTTGAAAATATTAAGGTAGAAATTTTCTTTCTGTTTTTTATGTGAGTGGTATGGAATGGAAGTCATGTAAACCCTTAGGGGACACATTATGAATAAAGAAGAATTAAATAATTTAAAAATGCAGACTTTAAAACTTGAACAATTAAAAACTAAAAGCGTTTGATGTGGAATACTTGCAAGTTCTTAAAAAACTTCAAAAATAATTTAAATTGGAAATTTTTTAAACAATTTCAAGATTTCTAAAGTTTTGGAAATAAAATTTTTAATATTTCCCGCTTAAAATTGCTCAAAATAATAACATTTTAAAGTTCATTGATTGATTCTTTCATTTAGAGCATTTAAAATGATAATGTGGGTTTATATTTTTGGAATTGAATCTGAATTTTTGAACTCTATAATTTGTCAAATTTAAAAATGCTAAATTTGCAGTTTATCTGCATTTCATTTAAACTTGTTTAATTGTAAAGTGTTACTATTTGCTATTTTATACGTGTAAATTGTTGAGTATTTAAATACAACGTTTTTTAATTTAAAAAATTTACAATGTCAATTTAAAAAGTTTAAAATTCAAGAGTTCCAATTTGAGTGATTTAATTTTTAGTTTGGTTTTTATTACTTGAAATGGAAAAAAATTCATTGACATATAGCCGTACTGTAGGGGATTTTTTTCTATCGTTACGTTCGTTTAAAAAATATGTTATTCTTCTAACTCAAACACACTAGATTCTAATTTATTTGGAATTCTAAATCTTGAACAAATTTGAAAAAGCTATCTAGGTAATATCTAATTGCATTCATGATAAGAAAACAGAGAAAGCATGACTCATACGTTACGTGATAATTTAATATTTATCATGCAATCAACACAAACTTTATATAGCAGGTGATAATGACCCTTATTTGAGACAATAGTGCAGATAATTAAAATCTATAAAAACGCAAATTAACGCACAAAATATGGACGACATTTCTTCACACAGACACATAAACAGATAAATATGAGAATCCTTTCGTGTAATAATAACGAGACAATGTGTTCCACTCAAGATTGATTCTACCCTTTTTTTGTAACAATTTTTAAGATTTAAAATCATTGCGTCTAACAATAAACGATTAAAATGTCCAATCATTTTAAGATCTTGGTATTTTTACAAAACAGTTAAAATAAATGTACAGATTGGGGTTATTTATTTTTCGGCTGATGAAGTTGTTTGACGGTTGCGTTCTTGCCTGGATATAATAATGCCGATACAATAATAAATATCTAGAGCTAGAGAAAAGAAGACGCTCCCTGAGCCTTCAATGCGGTCGATTGAAAATATTGGAGGTGATCATCGGAACGTCGCTTCGCAAGTCATGTTCAGTGGCCGGATAAGTTGATAAAAAAAGGAACCCCATTTTTAAGTTTAAAAGTACATAAAGCACCACGCTGAATTAAATTATTACAAAAAAAAGAGTGATTTGAACTTATTTTCACGAAGATATCCTTACGAAAATATATGATAGGAAACAAATAACAAGCGTGTCATCTTTTTTTGTCATTCTTTCCTTGTCCTTTTTTCGCGACCACAGGAAAACGATAGGGTAAACAATAGGAAAAACAAGTAAGACGACAGCCGAAAATGACCTGCCCTAATTGGACGCACGCTTAATGTGCCAATCTTATGAAAGTAAAATGAGCCTTTTAAAAACATATTAAAAATTTTAAAAAAAATTCCTTTTCGTAATGGTCACATTTTTATTGAAGGTAAACATGCAGCGTACATGCATAAACGATACACAAACGAGGTAAGAAGTACAGTTGGTCTGAATATTACAAACTTTTAGCTACATATCTCCTTTCATGTGGAACTGGTATGATCGAAAAAAAATTGCAGTAAGGCAGGAGTCGGACAATTGAAACATGCCTTTCAAATAAAGAAAATGTGCTTCAAATTAATTTTTGACTGAATTAGGCACACTGATGTCGGAATCCGAAAATCTGTCATGCGCAGCAGTTATTGCTTTATATTTCTAGGTTATGTAACGCTATGTGTCCATTTAAAAATACACAGGTATCACTACTGCCCACACCAGGGATATCAATGTTCTGACACCACAAATTCGGCACCCTGACAAAGGTTTAGGCCAGGAAGTCATTAAAAAAAGAAGGTATTAAAAAAATACAAATCAAACCTATTAGAAGTCAATTTGCCATCTATTTATATCCGTTTCCAACAACAAGTTCAATTTGTACCCACCTTTAAATCCGTGTGAATTCGAGGTCTGTTGAATTGGGATGAATATGGATTGCACGCGCAGATTGAAAATGATGTTCAAACGTACGCTGCATTTTTACCTTTAATACATATAATATCATTACAAAAAAGATATTGGTTTCGTGTTTTTATTCTAAATATCAACGTGCCACGTGTATGGCGTGTGCACGATAATATTATAAATTATGGCCAATTCGGGCAGGTTATTTTCGGTTCTCGTCTTGTCGTTTTTCCTATCGTCTCCCTGTGGTCGCGAAAAAACGATAAGAACAAAATGACAAAAAAACGATGACACGCTTGTGATTTTTTTCCTATCATAAATCTTCGTAAGGGTAAAAAAGAGTAAACAGTTAATAAATTCACTATTATTAAAAGACACCTGGTGGACGCAAAAGTCACAGCTCGATCAAACGCGGTGCTAGTCAAGACCCGTTGGTATTCGAAAGTAGCAAATTATCAATATAGATAATCACGCGATGATTTACTAGCCAATACCTAAATCACATTTCGATCGTTCTTTTCATGATTTCGGCGGGACATAATTTACGCCAATCATTCGTAGACCTGCTGCACAACCCTCGCATTTCCTGGCGGGAATAAATTTTATTTCTCCCGCTCTTTTCATAATTTTAGAGGGAATATATTTATGCATATAAAATCGCCTTAGTACATACTTAAAAATCATTACTTTTATAAAGTTTGATTTTCGAGCACAAACGTTGTCACGTTCATTACGAGATTATAAAAACATCATCCCGAGATCGTAAGAAGAAGATAAAGGGTACCGCCGAAACGGCTTCAATAACGGAACTGCAGTGTACTGTATCTGACGTGTTTGTTCGGGTTTTCGAGACTGGTCGAATGACCTATTGACGAATCTTCTATGACCTTGTATCATCGAGCAATGCTGATATATAAGTAAAAAATTGTTTATCTTGTTGATATGAGAAAAACTTTTTTATTAATAGGAATACAATACTGTATATGCTATATATTTGTTTGCGTCATCAAGGCGCATCGACTGTCCAATTGAAGAACCTTTCATGACTTACGCTAACCTACAAATATCGTTTTTAAATTTCTTAAAAAAATTATTTACTTTGTTTTCAAGGGGAATTTTAAAATTTTGAAATATAAGAGTATTGCATTTGATTTAATTGTTCCTAAAATTGTTCGCATCTTCGAGACGCGTGAATTGATCTATTGACGAACTTTCGATTACTTTTTTTTTTTGCTTTTGTGAGAGACAAATCTTTCGACGCGAGGAAGAAAATTTATTTGATATCTGTGAGTAAACAAAATGTTCATAAAATGAGCACAACTAAATATATCATTCATGAAAGTGTAATCTGATTGTTCTACTTTTCGATCTCTGTTTTTTAGCATGTTTTTACGTTTCGGTCCTCGCAGAGTCCGAAAATCTTAAAATTTTGTCCGTGTCTGACTGTATGTTTGTATCTATGATTACCTGAATGTTGTAGCCACGTTAAATTTTGAATGATTTGACTAATCGAGTGAGCCTGTGATACACTTCTTAAGGGTCCCAAAATGAAGGTTAAGTTCGTTAACCAGATATTTTCCAAGCCACATGAAGAAATTTAGAGCATTTTCAAAATGTGATTTTTTTCTTCAAAATTTAGAAATGTTGGTCAATGTTTCTTATTGATGGATGAAAGACTTGCGAATTATCCAAATGAAAATTTTAACTTTGATGAAATTTAGAAAAATGATATACTTTTCAAGATTTTTAAAAATTAAAAAAAAAATTTTAATTAAGACATATCAATCCAGGTTTCTACTAGATATAAAATATATTTCGATACTAATTAAAAATGTTCTATATTAATTAATTGAAGTAGAGTTGTCTTAGAACTAAAGTTTGAACGAACGGAATCAAAACCAACGGCTTAATATCTCTATTTAGTAACTTTAAAAAAATGATATTCTTGAATAACATTATATTGAAAAACATGCCTACTTCTTATATGGTGTTCAATTTTATCTACATCGCTTTATTTTTCAGGGATAATGGACTCAATGACCTAATTATCGAGCGCGAAGCTCGAGTTTTACGATGAGAATGTAATCGTACAAGCCGCAGGTGCTTCTAACACCTACTTTAAAAACAAATTGAAAGAATATGTCATTTTTTTTAAATATCATAAATATTATAATCTAAGTCAAAAAATGTATTAAATTGAAAAACTTCATCAAGATAATTTGTCAATCTTGTTCAAATTTACTTAAAAAAATGCTTTAAACTTACAGATCTCTTAAAAATGACAATTTGCAAATCTTTTTGCGTAATCAAAAAATTTAACTGAGATAGTTTAACTTAATATATCTTATATGTAGTGAAGAATTTAAATGAAATTTCCTAATCTACCAGAAAAATATTTTTATCTATTTTTCTGAACATTTTCAAAAGTAGATAACTTTTCTAATTTTCATTAAAATATACTTTTTTTTGATAATTAGGAAGTCTTCTACCCATCTATAAGAAACTTCGAAAAAAATCAAATTTTTAAAATGCTCTACATTTTTTTTATTTTTGTTGGAAATATCTGTTTAACGAACTTCATTTTGAGAATCTTAGGAAGTGTATCAAAGGCTAAATCAACTAGACAAATCCTTTAAAAGTTAGCGTGGCTACAACATATAGGTAACCACACATATAGACACCGACAAAATGTCATGATTTTCGGACTCTGTGATTGCCGAAACGTAAAGAGCAGACATTTGTTAAAAGATATTCGTTAAAACCTGTTTTTCGGGTTCAGAGTGTCTCAAAATGTGAACATTTTACAAACACGGGGCATTGAAAACAACTGATAATTTTTTAAACAAACTTAATTAACAAATGCATTTTTCGGCTATTTCTAAAAGTATAAACTAAGTATTTTTTAACGTAAACAACTGTTAATTAGTAATTTTTTAACTTTTTTTTTTTGAAACTTCCATAACGATAGCTACTTTTGCTATTGTCATTAATAATTTTATATACAAGCTTTTAGTCTCATTAATTTGTAAACAAAAAATTGCGTTTTTCTTTTATGGATACTTGAAATCAGTATAACGCTTAATCACCGATGCTAACTTCACAACCCAAGTCGGCACTGTCTTGTTCTGAATGTACGAGAGGACAAAAATTTGTCTATAAAATTATTATATTTCTTCAAAATCGGACTGCTAAATGCGTCCTCTTGGTAGACGGAAAACAGCATCTTTATATACCAATCGAATATTAAGTTTTTAATATATACAGGGTGTTCTGCGAGTTATCCTCATCCTTGTAGAGGCGATTAGAAAAAACAAAAAGGTAAGTTGAAGAGTCAAATAAACCTTTTCGGTACAATACGTATTTTGGGATTTAATGTGTCTTGAAATTTTATGTAGGTTAGCCGCTTTTATGACATTGTCCGTGCATGGAGGCTAGCGATCGTCAGCACCACTTTTCGTCTCTAGCCCAAGTTCACGACGTTCAAGGTGTACAAAAAAGCAAAGTCTAAGCTCGTTCGACACGTTTCAACTTTTATAAATTGATTAAGAAAATGAATTGCACTTTCAGTAATTTAACTGTGTCCGTGCCCATGGTATTTGTACAACTGTACACGTGCACAGTTGGGTGAACAAGTTTCGCAGAACACCCTGTATAATAGGCTAGTGAGTAAAGCATTTCATGGTGCCACAGTTACAAAGTTGAATCGACGGTAATATTCGTGTAGTATTGATGTCTGGGATAAAGACCAATATGTTTTCAACACCAAATTTGTGTCAGAAAAAAGTGCGCACTGTTCAAAGTTTGCGAAATCATGTTTTTTGAAGATTGCGACCAAGGTATGAATCTACTGGGAAATTTTTTTAAACATAAGTCAAAGATATTAACAAGATGTACAATTTGTTTGGGTGAAATTCGAGATCTGTTAATTTTTTTACTTGAAAAAAAATGAAAACCGGGAAAATTGGCCACTTTTTAATTTTGGCCATATTGCACGCAGATCCTTCAAAATCTGTGAAAATATGTATTTTTGTAAAATGAAAGCTTCTGAAAAATTTCAGTCCACTGTAGTCAATACTTCAACAGGAAATCTATTTGTACACACATTTTCTGTTTTTTTAGAGGCTGTACTTTTGAAAAAAACTCTTTGAAAGCAACATAAGTATAAGTATATTTTTTTCGGAATTAAGTTGGTCAAAAATGGCTGAAAGGAGGAAAAGGCGTTTTTTTCTTATTAGCAAATACGATAGCTTAGTTGCATTTAGTCTTACAAAAATGCGGTTTCAGTTCATGATCGGTTATCATTTCTAAATGAAGAATTAAAAAAGAAAGTAGCTCCACGATGATTAGGTGGAAAAATAATTTTTTTGTAACATTTACAGCAGGTGCAATTTTGAAGAGAGTTCACATATAAACAATATGTAGATGGGGACTGTAAAATGGTTCGAATTTTCATTTGTCAACTGAGTGTTTGCAATCACGATGAATTTACGAAAAACGTGCTACTACTTGCGTGACGCGGAGTGGAGAAAGCAGCTAGAACGTGCAAGGCATTCGCGCTTTAATTAAATTGCCGTCTTCAAATTGCTTCATCTGTAAAAATATCTTGAACGAAGTTGCACTCATTGAACAGTTTCTGCAATAATTTTATTATTGAATGTGAATTGTATTTTATCGATTTAAAGTTTATTTAAATGTGCTTAAAAAAATGTGTATGAAATAAAAAATTGAGAGTCAGAGAAATGCAGGCCGTAAAGTTTTATACTAAATTCCGAAGTAAATGAGGGAATATGTAACCAAATTGTTCAAAATATTTCCTATCAAGTACAAATGTTTAATTTATGAAAATATGAGTTGAGTACTCCGGTACGCTCATGACGCTTGCTCTGGAGCTCCGCCCGTAGCACAAGGTGATGCACCTTCATTGTATTGCTTTTACAAACAGTAATAATCCTATATGCTCGTGTAAATAAGCTTACGTAACATCAAATTTGTTGATAAATAACAACTATTTTAATCAGACGCCTGCTTAAAAGATCTATGGATCTATATAATCGGAATTCATTTTTCCTTCATTCGTTTCTCGTCAGGTTCAAATTTTAGCCGCTAGGTGGCAACGCACTTTAAAGACCCTGATCATGAATGAGCTTCGTGAAGCATTGCTGAAGATATGAAAACATAATTTCTTTGCTACACAGCAGTCAATATTTTTTTAAATCCGAAGATAACTTTGAAAATGGTGAATTCGTTATCTCATTTGATTTCGCTGAGAACTTTAAGTTTGTTCTCAAAAACTTCGCCCAAGGATGTCAGGTCACAATGATCAGGCCACAATATTCACAGTAGTTATTTACTTTGCAAAAGATGGATAACTTAAGCACAAAAGCATGGCAATCAGCAGACAATTTGAGTCATGATACTGTTGCCGCTTATGAGTACCGAAAGATAATTGTAAATTATTTTAAGGCGAATTTTGCAGTCCAAGAGGTGTACTACACTTCAGATGGAGCAGGTCAGCAGCAAGGTTTAGCCTACAATGTTCTGCTGAGGATCAAATCCTAGATGCTTCATCGCCTTTGCAGTGGGCAAAGAAGTACCGCAAGGAAACGGAAATCATTGTTAGTAGCAAGGGAGATCACGAAGCCACTGCCAAAGATCTGAAAAGCAGATTCGATGCCACGGAATGCCACTACTTCCCAAAAGAGAAGAAATGAAAATTAGGAAACAAAGTGAAAAGAACTGTCACCAAAAAACCAAATGCGGAAAGAAAGGCAGATAGAAGACCAGACGTCAGCATAAACAAATTTCCGAGCTTTAATTTTACTCAATCCATCAAACCACTTATTCCACTCGACCTCTTATTCAAAAACTTGATTTGAAAAACAATACCATGAAGATATCACAGTGCCCCGCGGGGTTCGAACGCCAGTGTCATTGGCGTACCCGAGCACTCAACGCTTATTTTTATTAATTAAACATTTGAATTCCAATTTCTAATCTACATAGTCTTTTAGGAAAAAATCTAAGCTTTCTTTTAAGAAAAAAACGGGTCTTATTTCGTAAAACAGTCAAATTTATTTTTGACCTTCATTGTTGAAGGTCAAGTATTTATTTTTTTTTTAAAATGCTTAAGACTAATCGAAAAGGCGTGAAAAGCCATATCGAAATTGTAGTAGACGAAATTTTTTTATCGCTGTTAGAATAGTTAAATATTGTCGAAATAAACGATATCCACGAAAATCCAAAAATTTGCAGTCTCTCTCCTTTTGTCAACATTCTTCCCCATAAACTATCATTTAATAGTACTATACTTTGCTTAAGTTTAACTTAGATTTAAAGAAATATAGCTAGCAAAGGGAAGGCCTGAGGGTCAGAAATCAAATTGTGGTCGCGTGAGCATCATTTAAAAGATTATCGAACTTTATTTGACACGTGTCAAGGCTTTTTGTAAGCGGAGCCCGGTTTTAAAAATCTGAATTTTTGTAAATTGCAGCTGCCGTCATTGATTTACTAAAGTCGGAGTCAAAAGTACGGGACCCTTACTTTGATCAGTCGCAACTCGTTAAAAAAATCACAGAAAATTCTAGCCGTGAAAGCTTAATGTTTCCCTAATTGAATTGAATGCTTGATGCATTAAAAATCTGAAACAATTCATACACGCTCCTTTAGTTGTCTAGAATGCAACGCAGTTTCCCACATTTCAAAATATGAAATTGTTTACTAATTACAGAACTTTTTCCACAAACATATTATCCACCGTACAAAAAGTGTCCGAAAATTGTATCCATTTCACACCAATAGGGACCTCAGAAGGAATGCGATACCGATGTCCCTGCTTTAACCCCTCCTAGCTATTGACCTGCGGCCTATTCTTGTGAAATGGACTTTGATTAAATCCCGAAATCTTTGTAAAGGATCATTTCGTGAAATATTGAATAGAATTTCATTTGCTTAAAGTGTGCTTGAATCACGTTACAAAACTGCACATTTTAAGCCAGAAAATACTAGACACATAAAAGGGCGTGTGTCAATTTTTTAAGTTTATGTAAGGCGCCCAGCTCGTTTTTCGAACCCTCGAAAGTCGAGGCTTAAATAAGGGCCTCCAAAACCTTGTTTTTCGGCACGGTTTACATAAGCGCTATCTTAAAAAATGTTTAGAACGACAATATACGTATCGTTCAATTTGGGAGACTTTAAGTTTTCACGTGTATCTGGCTAGAATTTTCTGGTAGCGCTTATCATTGCGACTCCGCTGCCGTTAGGTTCGAATATTTTGGATAGAACTTTTTTTTTACATCATTAATGAAAAATCCGAAGGACATTATTCAGAACTTTATCGTTATAACTTCTGATTTAAACACGAATGAAATCATACAAAATGGTTCCTACTTTTTATATTTCATGAAAAAGAAGGAAAAATTAATTAAAGACATATGTCAATAGCTGATATTATATATTATCATGTTCTATTATTATTATATTATTGTTATTATATTTAATTCAAAACTTTTACTCAAGTGAACCCGGTTATACATCATAGCCACGGACTAAGTCAAGTGACTGATGAGATCAGGATGTTATAAGTTAATTTAATACGATGCTTGAAACAATAGTCACCTCTGGATGCTTTCTTAGAGCACCAATAAGCCGTTTCCCATACGGGGTAGGCGCGACTGACTCGGTGGGGATGGGCGCAAAGTGAGGAAGGGATTATAGCATTTTTAGATTTATCTAGAATGCTTGTGTTATTTATTTAAATAACATGTTCGTTCCGCAATACTGCTCCGACCCAGTTTGCTGATCAATCTTTCTAGCAATCACCCCAAGTTAAGATTCTCACAAAGTCTTCATGTGAAGTTCCTCACTTGGGTCCATTAGTATCCAAGGTCTTTTGTTTCAAGCGTCATTCACTCTACTGACTTTTTTTATTACATATTTGCCGCCATACTTTTCTGCCCTGGCACACTTCTCAAGCCTCTTTCACGTCCATGCATTTTTTCATAAAAGCTCTCGTATTTCTGTGCCTTCGTATGTCTCTTCTAACTTGGGCCTCATTCACACATTCTAAACATTCTTTTCGCGGCATGCCTCTGGGCAAGATGCCATCTACTGTACCTTGATGAATTTGTTTCGCTAGTCGTTCATCTTTCATTCTCTCAACATGCCCGAACCGTCTTAGCCGATTTCTTTCCCATGTGTCAACTAGTGTCTCTTCTGCATCACATGCTTGGTGATTTATCTGATTACTCACTATGTCCATCAGAGTTTTCTTGCAGACTATGCGCAAGAATCTCATGTTAATCGCGTTAATTTTACTCCTATACATTTTTTGATAGGTGCATGTCTCGCTACTTCTGATAAGGGGCCCAGCTATACCAATAACCTTCTTACCTTCATTTATGCGTCTATCTATCTCCTCATCTATCTTCCCGGCTCTAGTAAAGAAGCTACCAAGGTATACGATTTTATCAACTTGTTCCATTCTCTCATAATTTAATATAAAGTTGCATATTGTTTTATCACTCTTTCCTTTAAACACCATAGTTTATGTTTTATTTGCGACTCTGCCACAACAACCTTATCATCTGCGAACGCAGAACCCACGCACCCTTACTGTTTCGAGATCCACACCTTCTTGCTCGAAAAGAGCCATTCGTAAATACTTGTCCATGAGTAATATAAATAACCATAAAGTCATAATGCATCATTGCCTAACTCCTTGCATGATATCGAAACAGTCACTTAATTTCCTATTTACCCTTACACTCGCTTTGCTACCAGTATATATTTTTTTTATAGATTGTAGGGGCCATCCATTGTCTCCGTACTCTTTCAGGACTTCCCAAATTTTACTTCTATCTACCTTGTCAAAAGCTTTTGCTAGGTCAACAAATGCACAGAAAATTTTTTTTCCTACCCTCTAACTTTTTTCTGTGATTTGCCTTAAGGGCATATGATACTTAGAAAATTATCGATTTTACCAGTTTTAGGTTACTCCTGCTTTTTTCCTAGGATAATAAATATTTTGTCTTCGAAATTTGTAAAATGATAGGTAATATACTAACGGATGACGCTCTACACTTTTTTGTGGGTTAATTAAAAAAATTTTATTTTGCTTTGAATTAATTTGAATGGCGCTTAAGAATTAGTATCGATTTTGTCAGGGTTAAGTACCCTCCCCCCCTGCTTTTTTCCTAGAATAATGAATATTTTGTCTTCAAACGTTGAAAAATGATAGGGAATATGCTAACGGACGGCCCTCTACACTTTTTTGTGGGTTAATTAAAGAATGTTGATTTTCTTAAATTTCATGTGTGTGCATTTTGAGTTTATGTGTGTTACAATTATCTCCCAATATTATTCTAGAATGCTTACCGCCAGCATCGGTATGACGAAGACCTACATTACCGGAATAACAGAGAACTAAAAAACGACCCTAACCTCAAAATCATGCACATGCATAACATTTTTATTTAGCACAATAATTTTTTTGTTATTATTCGTTAAGAAAGAATAGAGGGACGTCCGTTATATTTTATAGCATTTCAAAATTCAGTCTTTAAAAATGTTCATTTTTGTGGAAAAAATCAGGGGGAACTGTACCCGATTGACTACACGACAAAGTATCACATGCCTTTAAGCTAAATATTTGATCGTACATGACCTTCCTGGCTTAAACCCACATTGGAGTTCCAAATCTTTTCCCGTTATTTTCATTACCCTGCTAATAAGTATTTTTGAGTATATTTTACTTACGGTACTTGATAAGCTGATTCCTCTGTACTTATTGCAGTCGCTTTTATCTCCCTTTCTTTTGTATATCGGTACGATAATCGCTTTTTTCTAAACATCTGGGACTTCTCTCATCTCGATACATAAATTTATCAATTAACATAGTCTGTGGTATGCATTCGCCACCGTGTTTAAGCATTTCAACGTTAATACTCTACCCTCAGATAATAATATGCGCGCACAATGATGGCGTAATGACTAGCCCGCGTGCGGATTGTTTCGCATGCTGCACCATCACCCGAGCAGACATATGAGCAATCATTTTCAATGCATATGGCTCGCACGTGTGAAGGTCGCAGGCATGACGGTGACATGTGAGATGTAAATAAGGTTATGTTCGGTACTTACTCTCCAATTCACAATAATCTTCGCTGATGCAAGAAACTGTTGTATATCCAGTTATCCACAAAAGCACGAAACCGCTTTAACGATATTCACGAAGTAATAGCAATAACAATTAATACTATTACTTCGTGACTATTATTACAATAACACGTTGAAGTAAAACGCGTGCGCTAGCAGGGGCACACGCGTGCGTTGCAGATAGGCTGTCATACGCAGTCATACGTGAAGTACGTTGTGATGGCGATATGAGAGGCGTTACGCGCGCACCGTACCTACCCATCGCCGCATTGCGACAGGTGATGGCAGCATGCGTGCGTTATGTCTCACATAGCATGCCTAGCACGCATGCGGGTACTGTGCATCGCACGATTGTTATCTGGGCCCTGGCGGTCTTACAGTTCTCCAAGTTCTTATTTATATCCCTAACCTCAGGGACACAGACTTTCTCAATTGAGTTTCCTAACGCATCGTGTTTTTCATCGCAGTTGTGGTGTCCTATAGCTTTATCTCCGAATAGTTCCCTAAAATAGTCTCTCTAAGCGCCAATAATCCCATTTGCATCATATTGCATTTCCCCTTTACTATTTTTCATGTCGACAAATTGTGTACTTTTATTCCCTTCATTTTGTTATAAAGCAGTTTCTTGCTTCCTTCAAAGCCGTTTTGTATTTTCTTCTCTTCTTCTGCTTTAATTTTATCTGTGCTTTCTCTAATTAGTCGCTTGAGTATCCTCTTTTCTGTCTGTAATCATTTATACCTTTATTTCTTTCCTCATCGCTAAGACCTGCAAAGTTCAAAGTTCTCCTGTAAGCTTCTTTCCATGCTTTTTGGGCAGCCTGAATTTGATAATTCCACCATACATCACCAGAAATTGTTTCGAGAACCGCGGTGCGACACACTTTGATCGCATATCTGACAATGATATTCCGGAACTTAATCCATGCGCCCTCTACATCTTTGTTTCTAAAAGTGCCTTCCAAGTTGCCATATCTATACTTTCGATAATCTTATTTTGGAAATCTATTCTTACATCCGGTTTCTGTAGGTTCTCAATTTCCATTCGCGTTCGTTTGGCTTTCTTGGTTCTGTTTTTCTTCATCCCCGACCTGAGTTAATTGTGGAGATCAGAAAGTAATAGTCAGTATTGCATTCAGAATCTCTCATGACCCTTGTATCTTTGACTAGCTATCTTAGTCTTTCATCCGCAACAACAAAATTATTAAATACATACTCTTCTTTTACCAGCAGAATTTTCGTGACTTTCAAGGATTTTTTTGCTTTCAAAAGACCTACGTTTCTCCAAGAATAAGAACTGGAAAATGAGTTTCCTTGTTTATGACTTTTCCCGAAACCGCCAGAAAAACAATTAATTTATTAAATGTTATTATCTAATAATAACTATTTTAATTAATTTTTTAATTTATAATTATGTAAAAAAAAATTTCTAGCCAAAAGATTTGAACCCGACTGCAGTGGAGTCGCAAGAAAACAAACTACCACAATGTAAATGCCGTTTGGTGGAAGGTGTACCGCGTGACTGGCACCAATACGTCAGTGACGGAAGCTGCAATTTTTAATAATTCACCTTTTCAAAACCGGGGCCCACTTACAAAAAAGCCTATAGCGCTACCCACTGTCAGAAAAATAGTTCAATTTTCAATGATGTCTTGAATATTTTAAATGTCACCTATAGTTAAATAAATTGCAATTTAATTTTCTACCATAATATTCGATAGTAATTGATAAAACTAACTTATTTTTAACGCAGCTCTTGAATTTTCTAGATTTCCATCCTGCATTTTTATTTTCGCTGTAAAAAATGTAAACAATGTGACTAAATTTCGTGTGATACATTTCTATTAGCAAAACCTTGTTAGTTCTTGATGAGCGTAATGAAAATTGAAAAAATTGATTTACGCTTAAAATGTACGAAAAAATGAACTAAAGAATTTATGGAAGGACATATTTTAAATTAAAAATACATAAAAAAAAATTAGTAAAAATAAATTATATACATAATGGACATATTTTAATCAAGAGCTGAGATACCTTATCTCCTGAACAAGGCGGATTTTACTCAAAAATTGTAACTGTTAATAACACAGGCCGAAAAAATATATTTTGTTCAAACTCAGAAATGAGACTACACTTTTCTGAAGGATTTTGACGCGCTCAATTCGATTCTGGTCGTAGAATTGCTCAAAGCCTTGTTTTTATCGAGATATTCTAACCTAAGGGTTTAGCAAATGCTGTTTTCAAGCACTTTAGAATTTTTAGTAAGTCGCTATGGAGTGTGGCAGCACTAGCCGCCATATTGAATCCGAGATTTTTAATTTGAAAATTTTGACTACAGATTCGAGATCAGCTACACCAAAAACTTGCAAATAACTATTTTCAAGTCCTTTTTGGAATTTTTAGTAACTCGCTAGTGAGTGTGGATGCTATAGTCGCCATATTGGATCCGCCATCTTGAATTTGGAAATTCTGACCACAGACTCGAGATTAGTATCCTAAAAATCCTTAGATTTTTTGACTATATTTTACGAACTTTCACGAACTTTTACGACTTTCAGTCTGTGTAATTTACACATTAAGTATTTAATTCTCATAACTCATATTTAAAAAATTGATAACAATTTTTGTCCTTTATTTAATTTTCTACACTTTTTTTAAATATCAAATAGGTACTTCCGTACATTCTTCAGGCATATAGTTTTATATACTCACCCTAATGCATGTCTTTCTATCAATAATTGAAGGGCTGGCATCCAACACGGGGTAACCCTCAAAATTTGCGAAGTGCACTTTGTCACATTTTTAAATTCTCTGACAAAATCCTCGTCTACAGCCCTTAAAGGAAATCAAAAATTTAATTTAGTTTTTTTTTTATAATAGATCATCCAAATTAGCGATTGTGTTAACCCCGGGATTTTTTTATTCCATTCTGAGGCTCTGAGAGGAAAAAGTGCATTTGATTGTCAGGTGTGTGTTTTAGACTATAACTTATTGTTACGTGGACGTATACAAGAATCCGTTTTGTCGGTATCGCGTTCCACGTTCCCAGCTGCGTCTAAACAATTATATTAGTGATTTTTTGTTCCTCGCAAGGCAGTTGGCTGTTCAGCACAGTTTTTTAAACATTATGGTACAATTTTTACCGTTTTACCGTTAAAATTGGCTGAGAAAAATGTGATCGCGTGAAAAGTCCCATGACCCGCGTCGAAGTTATGAGGAGTACGAGAAACCTAAAGGCAAACGCGTGCGTGCTAAAGACAACTCCGAATCCGCGTAATAGTTTTCAAAAATGTTTCTTAATTTGATTGGTTGACATGTTTGGAAAATCAAAATTAACCTTAATTCCCAATACTTTTTATTTATATTCTGCTATTTTTAAAGTTTATGGAATGGAAGCTTCTATTGTGTCCCCTAAGGGTTTCCATTTTTATTGTACCTTCTACCGTGTTCCTTTACACACCTCCAACACTTACTTATTGGTGAGAGGGGGACGTACAGTTTACGGTGAGTTCTAAACCACCAACAGCAACAGTTTTCTGTACTTAGAGAACGTTTCTCTAGAGGCACTGGTCCCACGATTCTCTGGAGATGAACAACTCTCTTGGTAGGCTAGTGTGCACCACATGGGCCGCCGAGGCTTTTCCAGAGTTCAAGGAGGATATCGAACCCACAAGCCGACATAGTGGGTCCAAAGCCTACGCTTAAGCACGCACGACAGTTCTTAAATTTATGTAAACTAGTCTTTATTTTTGTCATGATTCAAAGATTCCTCATACTCAATTTTGCATTTTGTATACACTCAAATGATGAAATTCTTAAACGGGTCACACGATTTTTTCATTACAAAAAACTACTTCAATAATTTTAATTAAATTTTTTTATATATAAATCGTAGCTACATGTGGCTGAACACACTTTTATAAGCAATAACATACGCTGTGACAAGTTTATTTTTAAATTATCCAATCGTGGAAAGATTTTCTGTATCCAATAATCATAAAAAAATTTTTTTGCATAAAATGTTTTTGAAATAAAACAGTTTTACTCATTAGAAAAAAGTGATGAGAAACTTTAAACACATTCGATAATTTAAAAGTTTCTTGTATGAAATGATTCAGATCATGAATCAATGAAATTATTCTTAAATTAATATGAAAGTAAAGGGCGCTCAATATGTGGGTTATCCCTTTTAGGCCACCAGCTGTCCCTGGGGTTACTCCATGAAACTACGAAAATGCTCATAAAATCCACATCCTTTTCTTCATTCTTGTATATCCCTCTCATATCCCGTCTATCTTTTTGACCTCTTTGCCAATATTTGGAGAATAGCCTAACTCTGAATTTGTTTATGAAAATTGTTTAAATAGTCAATAATTATTGGAAATTTGCAAAGCATCATAGAAAGCAGTCATAAGGAAGACATTCTTAGTCGAATCCATAAAGAAATTTAGCATATTTTTTGAAAATATCTAAACTCTTAATTTGTTAATCTTTTATTATAATCTGTGCTTCTATCCTTTTCTTTTTAAACTACACCATTCAAGAGGGCTGGCATGTTGAAGCCGAAAGCACTAAATCGCCTTCAAATTTTTGTGTGGGCTTATGAACCGAAATACTATTTCAAATATTTCATTCGAATTCTTCATTTAAATCTATATTTCTAAATGACAGGCTAAATACTTTAACTGCCCTTCAAGACTACCGAAAACTTTCCTTTATCTTCGAAAAGTTAAGAATTTGAGATTATTCCATACGTTTGTAGTCTAAGCTATATAGCGATTTGTATGTACTCTGTATTCAACCTAGCCTTCGTCGTCACTTAATTATATAACCTCTAACTGATCATTTCTAGTCATTTGCTGATTCACACCTCCCACGAGAAAAAACTGCATTTTCCAAACACTCCCTTCCTGAAGACTCAGCCCGTCTCTCTAATGATCGTACCGTGTACCTTTCGCCCCTTCTACAGTCGAATTTGGAAATTCATAACTATATTTATCTGAAAACTGTAATCACTGGCCCAATCTACTAGTTACCCAGTCAAGAATTTAAATAAACCGTGTTCTTTATATCTGAATCGTGTCCTTTTCATTTTTTAAACCAGCATATTCTTGTTCCGAAATTCAAGGTGTGATGATCAACGCAACAAAGCGAATATTTAATGAACATCATCGCTATGCAAAATCCTCTCCAGACAGAACAATTTATTTAATTTATAACAAATTGAACTCATTTACCTTGTAATTTCAATTAAAAATATTTAGTTGACGGGGGTTGAATAATGTCAACACGATAATTTGTCTATTCCTTGTAAACACACTGTTTGGTGAAGCTGCAACCAGCATGAGCAATCTCCTCGAGTTAACATAGAAAGTGAGAAACTATTGATGCTGATATGTCAAAGTAATAACAGGTGGCACTAGTACAAAGAAACTGAGCAAATGCACTGTCCCATCTTATACCGTGTCCCAACCTGTACGAAACTCCCCTGAAGAAAGACTGACAGTAAAATTATTTCAAACTTCCATAATCTTTTAATGTGTTATGACCGTATGGCGAATAAGATGTTTCAGATTTGAAATAATTTCTTTATTTCATTTATTTCCTTCACACTAAATTACTAATTATATTACAAATACTATCAATATTAAAATACTAATGCAGTTTCAGTACTTTACTGGCTACTTCTACTTCTTCGTCACGTCTACATCGAGTACATCGTCTGCATCTGCACCTAAATCGAGTAGTACAACTTCATCGCTGTCTAAAAGGTCGCTATCTAGAATCTCCACATCTGAAAGTTCGCTTTAGATTTCCTCCTCGAGATCAACAAACACTTCTTCAATGTTTGTGCAGGCTTTACCATGATAACTGGAAGAAAGCTCGAAGCAATGTAAGCCGTGCTTTTTGGAAATGTATATGCCAGTTTTGCAGCCAGTTTCGCATCTGCAGGTGATTTTAAAAATTATCTCAGCAGGAATCAAAACGTCGCTGCTGAGAACTTGAACTAAACCATTTGTGGAAAGTTTTCAACCCCACTTAGTTGCTTCTTTTAAAAACAGAAACATAAATTTCGTTTCTTTATTAGACAAAATTTACAGAATTTATCTGCGATCCTTCTTTTTGCAAAAGATACTAGATGATCTGTTATTATAATAAACGGCGGAAAAAAGTTTATATTTAGTTTTCGAAAACTCTGAAATCGAAAAAGTTGACATTAATAAATGAAATTGTATAAAGATAATATCTGCAGTACTTTTTTCTACGTGACAACTGAATAATATAATTTGTTTGAGAATGCCTCAGCAGAATTGTAATCAGCAAGGGAACGTAGTCCACATTAAAAAAAAACCCTAATTCGTTTAAAATTGCTTTAAATTTAAGCATTCTGGTTACGCGTACTATGTTACGGTTTTTCCTAAATTGTGTTTACGAGTCAGTACTTGGCAGTTCGTCTTATCGATAACAGCGTTAATGATTCGTCTCGATACGGTAAGTATCCATGTAATAGAACTAAAATAAACAAGAGTTGTTCCGAAATAAATAATATGAATTTATAGTTTCTTTCCTTGTGCTTAGAAATAAACTTAACAGTAGCGACGAGGCATTTGCATTGGAATGCTCAACTGGACGACAATAAATACAGCTGAAAGGGATGGGAAAAGATCGTGGATTTAAGAATCAGGTAAGTCTGAAATCATCGAGATTTTCGAACATCATAATTTGGAAGCAAAAACTAATTGTACATTGACGATTTTCGAAAGTAGTTGATGAATCTAGTGAAATCGAATCAACTTGTGATAAGTGATATTGAAGATTCGGATAAAACTCGTGGCAGTAATATCTGTGAAACTAGGGACGAGAAAAAAATAATAATGACGAGTGCATTTTGAATGAGAGAAGCATTTAAAAGGGGAGCTTGGATTATGGAGACTCGAAGAACAAGCTATCTGATTTGTATTTTCTGGAAAGAAACACTTGCAACGATACACTTTTCGAGAGAGAGAACAAGAGGCTTGAAAATTGAGAAATGAATTTTATATCACCTTGCAACCTGCTAGAGTAAACATAAAAATGATATGATGTGAATTATTAAATGCCTCTGATAAAGAATGAAAGTATGTTTTGAAGCTGCTAATCCATGCCGCTGCAAGGATTGGCAACGTGATCAGCATAGAAATTCAAATTAAGATTCTAACAGTTTATCATACTCATCCAGAGATACAGAGGTGTGTTGTTGCTGTGGTGGAATAAATCATTAAAAGTTACAGTGCCGATTAAAAAATAAATACCACAATACCACTTAAAAAGCTAGAATTTGTACTGCGCTCATATGATGAAACATTACTGTCTGGTCTAAGATACATAGAAGTAATTCTATAATTGGGAGAAACTGGATAATTGTTTTTGGAATTTGTCCCTTAAAATTTGAGAAATCTGATAGCTTATAAATTAACGCCATTAGCGAAAGTAAGGAAGCGGAAGTATACAAAATTCGTAAAGAATATTCTGATGTATTTGTGCCAGGCATAGCTAAATGCTGATGACATACCTGTTTTCCGTCAACATATACATCTAGATATAGCTTTACGTCGAAGAAGAGAAGTTGAAACAGTGAGATTAAAGAGTTCACAAATATTGTGTCCAATGGAATATAATGAGTGGGTAACACCTGTAGTTCCATTAATCAAAAGCAATGGGTCTGTTCGTTTGTGCGGAGATTATAAAGTCACCCTACATCCATCTTTAGAAATGGCTGAAGCATATCAACAAATACCACTTTCGGTAGAGTCTCAGAAGTATGTTGTTATTAGCGTACACATGAGAATGTTTAAATATGATTGATTGCCTTATAATGTTTCATTGGGACCTGGGTCATTTAAAAGAATTATGGTTACGTCATCTTTGGGAATTTAGGTAGTGGTGGCTTTTTTTATGGCGTTTTGCTTTTAGAAAGGGAAATAAAGCTACATTGTAAAAGAGTGTGGGCAGTACTCAAGCGTTTAAGTGAAACAGTGTTGAAACTCGAATTTTACAAACGTGTATCTTGCCAATCCGAAGTAATATATTTAGGCTATAAAATAAATAGAAATGGAATCTCGCCTCTTGAAGAAAGAAATAGCTAGTTTACGAAATTCACTTTCGCCCAACAGTATAACTCAGTTGCATAGTTTCCTTGAATCAGCAACAAATCTTGCGAGAGTTATTGACAATTATTCTCAGAAAATTTAGCGCCTTTATGCCTATCTAAACAGATGTGTCAAATAGGAGAAATTTGAATGGACTACACAAAACGAAAAGGCGTTTAAGAAAGTAAAATTAGAATTCACGCCTGAAAAAATTTTTTCCGATTTTGATCCAATGCAACCACTAGTTTTGACTTGCGCCGCTTCGCCGTATGTAATAGGTTCGATATTGGCTCATCATTTTCGCGGAAACATAGATAAGCCAATATCTTTTGCAAGTTGCACATGGTCGGTAGCGGAAAAAGATTATGCGCACGTAAAAAAGAGGGGTTGGAAATTTTGTTTGGTGTGCACAAATATTACGAATATGTATATGGTCAGAAGTTTTTATTGCAAATTGATGCAGTGGCGTTGGCTAGAATTTATCAAACGAATAATCGTATTTCAACTATAGCCACTTGTAGTTTGCCGGAATGGGGTATTTTCCTCTCACCTTTTAGGTATGAAATCAAACCCGAGCGATTAAATCAAAACTATGATGATTGGCTTAGCCGACTCCCTTTGCCCTACGTAGATGAAAAAGATCTTAAATCCTATACAAAAAGCATCTCTTGAAGATGAAACACTAAGTAAAGTAATGCGTTACTGTAGCGATTGTTAGTCTGAAAGAAAACCAAACGACGATATTAAAATATTTTGGAATAGAAGAGATTCTTTAAGCGTGGAGAATCAGTGTCTTCTGTGGTGTCATCGCGTAATCATTCCTCAAAAACTGAGACATGTAGTCTTGAAAGAACTTCGTGCCAGTTATTTTGGCTAGAATTGGGCCGAGAAATTGAAAAAAACAAAGAAAAATGTTTGCCATGTTTAGAAAATAGTAAGTCCGCCAAAAATTGCATTCACCTCGGGGAAATCGCCAACACATTCGTGGTATCAGGTTCATGCTGACTTCCTTGGACCCCTGTGTACGTTTTTAGTAGATTTGGATATCCGTCCTATTTGGTCACCTATAACTATTTGACTTTCATGTGGGCAGCGTTTCAAAAAGTAATGAAAGCAGGAGGAACTCGGCATAGCACAACGCCATCCACATTTTCCTGCTACAAACGGTGCAGCGGGAAATGTTGGAAGATATTTTAATGCTGAAAGCTCCAATTGTATAATTCTTATTTGACCAAATGAATACAGCTCATGCGGCTACAAATAAGTATCCAGCTATTCTAATGTTTGGTCGAGAACTGAAAACTCGATTTTCACTTTTGCGACCTCCACAAGTAAATAATCGAATTAACGATTTCCAAGAAAGATAAATGCAATATAGCTCATAGGGATTCAGTAGTACGAGGTTGTCGAGAGAAAGAGCATAGCTGATTCCCGGGAATTCTAACAAGAGAAATTGCAATTGGTTTAACATTCGAAGTTGAATATGGTTTCATGTAGAAACGCCATGCGAATCAATTATTAAGGTGTAGTCCGGAAGTCAACAATAAGAAAAATGCTATTAAAGAGAATCCAATTGCAAAGGGCAAAGCGTCTGCAATAGTAAAGCCTGCCCCTCTCCGTCACTTAGCACGAATTCAGAGCAGAAAAGATTAATTACTAAAACGATTGATTTGTAAATAGTAGGCTTACATTATTTTGTAAATAGGATAGTACCCTTTGAAACATAATTTCGATCGAAGCAGAATAACAAATGGAAAAGGGGAGACTGTGATATCTCTGAAGCTTAGGGGTTCTTGTCATGCGTACTACGTTACTGCTTTTCCTAAATTGCGTTTAGGAATCATTACACGGCAGTCTATATTATCGATAAAAGCGTTAATGATTCCTCTCGATAAGTATCTATGCAAAAGAACTAAAGAAAATAAGAATTTAACCGAAATTAATAATAAGAATTTATAGTTTCTTTCCTAGTCCTCATAAATAAACCTAACAATACGTCAATTGGTTGAGGAGATATTTAAACTTTTTTCAACTTAAAAGCTTAAATTTAATTCTGGCACTAGCGCCTGATCGGCAGCAATGGTTTCCTCTACTCCGGCGTCATAGACTGCGTCAATCCTTCGCCCGTAATCAGGGACTGGCATTCTAAATAAGAAAAATTGTTCATTTATAACTTCCAGGGTTGAACATCCACAACAGCCGTTGTTGAACCACCACACAAATTTCATTAACTTTCAGGCTTGCGCATTTTTTTATAATTATGCAAAATAGTTGTAAAAATTATATTTTGGAAGTTTTTCTGGTTTTTCATGAATACTGTAAGTTTACGAAAAAAGTTTTATAAAAAAATGTTCGGCACCTTATTCTGGTCAAATAAGGTCCTTTCCACTTTTTTGTATTGTTTACCCTTTATTTAACAAAAAGAGGTAAAGAATAACTTTGAACAAACAATTCTTGCCTCATGGAATGATCATTTTCGGAGCCAGTGAACCTAAATTATACCCATAAGCATTTCTTCAGGTTAACTATTACCTTATATAAAAAAAGTTTCGATAAATGAATTATCACCTTAGTCAATAAATTTTTTTATCCATCTTCATGCCTTAATTTCGTAAACTTAAATTGGTGCCTGAAGTTATGGACTTCGTAAGATGCTTGCTTGATATGTGTACAAAATAAGTCCGAAGTGTGAATAATTTTACATAATTTATTGTCATTGAAAAGTAGGCTTTAATGAACCTATGTCAAATTTCTTCGAAAACTCCGGACTTCTACACTTGCTCCTGGCTAATAATAACGGGCCGCTTCTACATGGGCCCCCATTAACGCTATGCAGTAGAAATAGTAGGGGAAGGTCGTCAGAGTTGGGCCACTTTTCGATTATTCTCTGTATCTTTTTTAAAAATATGAATATTCTCAA
>JAAAKG020200098.1:0-23650 GCA_010014905.2 Druon quercuslanigerum | reverse complement strand
AAAAGAAGTATTTTTCTATCTACTTATAATCGATGGGCACTATGACTGGGGAATTCACGATAAAATTTGTTTTCAGTTGAATAATGCTGTTGCATCTGAATTTTATTATACCATTGCGCATAACTTACTGCGTCATAAGCTAAAAATTATCTTGGCCCCTCATTCTCATTGAATTGCATACATTTGAGGGGCCAAAAAGTAGTTTTTATTTTTTTCAACTATGAAGTAATTCATTGATCATTTCCGCAAAAATATATATTTACGTCTTGAATGTGAGCATGATATAGAATAAAAATTGTTAGTGTTCAAAAAATACTTCCTTTTAAAAGAATTATTTAAAAATTTTAATAATTTTTTTTATCATATTATAATAAACAGAATTGATTATTGAATTTTTTTCAGAACTCCTTCAGTACCCTCTATAACATATCTTTTGACCATCATGACCGGTAAAGCCGTTTTCGAGAAAATTAGTTTTTTTGATTTTTCAAAATTTGTTTATAACTTTCGTGAAAATTTTTTTTAGTTGATACTTGGGGTAAATTTATCTTATGGGGGAAGCCACTTGCCCCCGCAATATGGATCACATCCGAGCAGGGGCACCCAGACCATGCTTATCCTGCTACGGCCTTTATTTTATTTTCATCTTTAACTCTATTTAATTTTATATCTTTTGTAGAAATAGAAGATTCGTTATTTTTTGCATAAAAATTAATTTTTTTAAACTGAAAATTGAACTATTATTTTTTTAAATAAGAATTTGATCTTTTTTATTTGAGGATTAAACTAATTATTAAAAATCCGTCTATTTTTGTTGAATTAAACGGTTTGGTTGAAAATTCAATTGTTTTCTTGATTTTTTTGTTTTTTAATATGAGATTCATTTTTTAATTAATTTTTTTAACTAAAAATTTAATTAGTCCATTTCTTCTTAAAATCTGATCTTTTTTTGTTGAGGCTGAAACTATTTTCTTTAAAATTCAAGTATGTAGTTAAAAAATAATTTTTTTTTTAGTATAGAATTCGTTCTTTTGGATTTGAAATTTATCATTTATAAAAATTATTTTTCTTAATTATAAATTTACCAATTTCATTTTTGGTCTAAAATTGATCTTATGTAGTCAAAATTCATGTGTGTCGATAAAACTTAGTTTTTTTTGTGTTTAAAACTAAATTTTTAACTGAAAATTTAACTATTTTTGTTGAATTCAACTGTTTCTTTTCAATATAAGATTTGTTTTTTTAATTAATTTTTTTATCTGAAAATTTAATTAGTCCTTTTTAGTATAGAATTCGTTTTTTTGGATTTGAAATTCATCATTTATGGTAGAAAAATCATTTTTCTTCATTGAAAATTCATTTCTTTTTGTTGAAATTTTTTTCTTTTTGTTGAAAATTAATTTTTCTAACTGAAAATTTACCAATTTAATTTTTGGCCTAAAAATTTTTTTGCGTGTTAGAAACTAAATTTTTAACGGAAAATTGAACTATTCTTTTTTAAATAGAAAACTGATCTTTTTTTTGAGGATTCAACTACTTTATTAAAAATTCGTATCTTTTTGTTGAATTTAACTGTTTAATTCAAAATTCAATTGTTTTGTTAAAATTTTGTTTGTTTTTTTAAAATAAAATTCGTTTTTTTAATTAATTTTTTTAACTGAAAATTTAATTAGTTCATTTTTTCTTAACAATTGGTCTGTTTTAGTTGAGGCTTAAACTTTTTTCTTGAAAATTCAAGTGTTTAGTTAAAAAATCATCATTTTTGGTACAGAATTCGTTCTTTTGGATTTTAAATTTATCATTTATGGTAGAAAAATCATTTTTCTTAATTAAAAATTCATTTCTTTTTGTTAAAAATTCGTTACTTTTTGTTGAAAATTAATTTTTCTCACTGAAAATTTACCAATTTCATTTTTAGTTTTCAAATTAATCTTAAGTATTAGAAAATTCATGTGTGTCAATTAAACTTAGTTTTTTTGTTTGTTAAAAATTAAATTTTTAACTGAAAATTGAACTATTATTTTTTTAATAGAAAATTGATCTTTTTTATTTGAGGATTAAACTACTTTATTAAAAATTCGTCTATTTTTGTTATATTTGTTATTATTTATTTAATAATTAAATATTTAATTATATAATAATAATTAATAATTATTTAATTTAAAAAGTTTAATTCGTCATTTAAAATTTCAATTGTTAAGTTAAAAAATAATTTTTTTATAGAGAATACGTTCTTTTGGATTTGAAATTTATCATTTATGATAGAAAAATCATTTTTCTTAATTGAAAATTTCATTTATTTTGGTTGAAAATGAATTTTTGTTTTTTGATAAAACTTAATTTTTTGTGTGTTAAAAATTAAATTTTTAACTGAAAATAGAAATAATATTTTTTCAATAGAAAATTCATCTTTTTATTTAAAGATTCAACTACTTTATTAAAAATTCGTCTATTTTTGTTGAATTCAACTGTTTGCTTCAAAATGTAATTTTGTTTTAATTTTTTTTTAAATATAAGATTCGTTTTTTCAATTAATTTTTTTAACTGAAAATTTAATTAGTCCATTTCTCGTTAAAAAATGATCTGTTTTGGTTAAGGCTTAATTTATTTTCTTAAAAATTCAAGTGTTTGAGTAAAAAATAATTTTTTTGGTAGAGAATTCGTTCTTTAGGATTTGATATTTATCATTTATGGTAGAAATATAATTTTTCTTAACTGAAAATTTCGTTTCTTTTTGTTGAAAATTAATTTTTCTAACTGAAAATATACCAATTTCATTTTTGGTCTAAAATTGACCTCATGTAGTCGAAAATTCATGTTTGTCGATAAAACGTATTCTTTTTTGTATTGAAAACTAAATTTTTAACTAAAAATTGAACTATTCTTTTTTAAATAGAAAATTTATATTTTTTATTTTAGGACTCAACTACTTTATTAAAAATTCGTTTTTTTGTGTTGAATTCAACTTTTTGGTTCAAAAATCAATTATTAGGTCGAGTTTTTTTTTAATATAAGATTTGTTTTTTTAATTAGTTTTTTAAATGAAAATTTAATTATTCCATTTTTTGTTAAAAATCGATCTGTTTTAGTTGAGGCCAAACTTATTTTCTTGAAAACTTAAGTTTTCAGTCAAAAAATAATTTTTTTGTTAGAGAATTCGTTCTTTTGGATTTGAAATTTATCATTTATGATAGAAAAATCAATTTTCTTTTTGTTAAAAATTCGTTTCTTTTTGTTGAAAATTAATTTTTTAACTGAAAATTAAACTATTACATTTCTAGTGGAAAATTTATTCATTTTTATTTGATTTAACTACTTTATTAAAAATCCCTCTCTTTTTGTTGAATTCAACTGTTTGGTTCAATATTTAATTGTTTTGTTAAATTTTTGGTGTTTTTTAATTAACGATTGTTTTTTTTATTTATTTTTTAAAAATTCGTTTATCTTTTAGTACAAAATTAACTTTATTAACAGAAATTTTTTTAAAAATTCGTTTTTTATTTGTTAAAAATTTATTTTTTAACTGAAATAGTTGCAATTGCTTCTACTTTGTTGAAAATTCTTTTATGTTTAAGTTAAAAATTGATTTTTAGCTGATAATTTAACTATTTTATTTTTGGTTTAAAATGGACATTCTATGGTTGAAAATTTAACTTAATTGTTGAAAATTGTTAAAAATTGATCTAATTTGCTTGAGGCTTAAACAATTTTCTTAAAAATTTAGTTTAGTAAAAAAATCATCTTTTTTGTTAGAGGATTCGTTCTTTTGGATTTGAAATTTATCATTTATGATAGAAAAATCAATTTTCTTTTTGTTAAAAATTCGTTTCTTTTTGTTGAAAATTAATTTTTTAACTGAAAATTAAACTATTACATTTCTAGTGGAAAATTTATTCATTTTTATTTGATTTAACTACTTTATTAAAAATCCCTCTCTTTTTGTTGAATTCAACTGTTTGGTTCAATATTTAATTGTTTTGTTAAATTTTTGGTGTTTTTTAATTAACGATTGTTTTTTTTATTTATTTTTTAAAAATTCGTTTATCTTTTAGTACAAAATTAACTTTATTAACAGAAATTTTTTTAAAAATTCGTTTTTTATTTGTTAAAAATTTATTTTTTAACTGAAATAGTTGCAATTGCTTCTACTTTGTTGAAAATTCTTTTATGTTTAAGTTAAAAATTGATTTTTAGCTGATAATTTAACTATTTTATTTTTGGTTTAAAATGGACATTCTATGGTTGAAAATTTAACTTAATTGTTGAAAATTGTTAAAAATTGATCTAATTTGCTTGAGGCTTAAACAATTTTCTTAAAAATTTAGTTTAGTTAAAAAATCATCTTTTTTGTTAGATGATTCGTTCTTTTGGATTTAAAATTGATCATTTACGGGAGAGAAATAATTTTTATTAATTAAAAATTCGTCTAATTTTGTTGAATTCAACTGTTTGGTTCAAAATTCAATTGTTTTGTTAATTAATTTTTTTAACAGAAATTTTAAATAGTCCATTTATTGTTAAAAATTAATCTGTTTTGGCTGAGGCTTAAATTATTTTCTTGAAAATTCGTTTTTTCGGATTTGAAATTGATCATTTACGGTAGAAAAATCATTTTTCTTGATTGGTTGGTCTAAAACTGAGATTATTTTGTCGAAAATCCTTTGTGTATCGATAAAACTTAGTTTTTTGTGTTAAAAACTAAATTTTTAACTGAAAACTTAAATTTTCTATTTTTAGTGGAAATTGAACTTTTTTTTTTGAGGATTCAAATACTTTATTAAAAATTCGTCTATTATTGTTGAATTCAACTGTTTGCTTCAAAATTCAATTGTTTTCTTGATTTTTGCTTTGTTTGTTAATATTGCTTGAAAATTCGTTTCTTTTTGTTGAAAATTAATTTTTCTAACTGAAAATTTACCAATTTCATTTTTGGTCTAAAACTGATCTTATGTAGTCGCAAAATTCAAAATTAAATTTTTGACTGAATTTTTCACTACTTTATTTAAAAATAGTCTTTTTTTTCTGAAATCAACTGCTTGGTTCAAAATTTAATTTTGTTTGATTTTTTTTTTAATATAAGATTCTTTCTTTTAATTAATTTTTTTATCTGAAAATTTAATTAGTTCATTTCTTGTTAAAAATTGATCTATTTTAGTGGACGCTTAAACTATTTTATTGAAAAATCAAGTAATTAGTTAAAAAATCATATTTTTTTGTAGAGAATTCGTTCTTTTGGATTTTAAATTTATCATTTATGGTAGAAAAATCATTTTTCTTCATTGAAAATTCATTTCCTTTTATTAAAAATTAATTTTTCTAACTGAAAATTTACAAATTCCATTTTTTGTTTTAAAATTGATCTTATGTAGTCGGAAATTCATGTGTGTTAAAAATTAAATTTTTAACTGAAAATTGAACTATTTTTTCCTCAATAGAAAATTGATCTTTTTTATTTGAGAATTCAACTACTTTATTAAAAATTCGTCTATTTTTTTGAATTCAACTGTTTGGTTCAAAATTCAATTGTTTTCTTCAATTTTTTTTTGTTTTTCAATATAAGATTATTTTTTTTTATTAATTTCTTTAATTGAAAATTTTAATTTGTCAATTTCTCGTTAAAAATTGATCTATGCTGGTTCAGTCTTAAACTATTTTCTTAAAAATTTAGTTTAGTTAAAAAATAATTTTTTTCGGTAGAGGATTCAATCTTTTGGATTTGAAATTTATCATTTATGACAGGAAAATCATTTTTCTTAATTGAAAATTCATTTCTTTTTGTTGAAAATTAATTTTTCTAAGAGAAAATTGTTTTTTTTTTGTGCTAAAAACTAAATTTTTCACTGAAAATTGAACTATTCTTTTTTTTTTAATAGAAAATTTATCTTTTTTTTTAGGATTCAACTACTTTATTAAAAATTCGTCTTATTTTTTAATTTAACCGTTTGGTTCAAAATTTATTTTTTTGGTTGACTAATTTGTTTTTTTGAAATGTACGATTCGTTTTTTTTTATTAATTATTTTAAACTGAAAATGTATCTATTTTATTTATGGTTATTATTTTTTTATTATGTATTTTATATTAATCTTTCAACCAACCAGAAGAATTTTTAAACAAATTTATTAACTTTTAAAGAAAAAATTATTTTCTATTGATAAATTAAATTTTAATTAAAAAAGACAAATTTACATACAAATTGTTAAATTTTGAACTCGAAAGGTGAATTTTTAAATAAAAGTGGACGGATTAAATTTTCAGTTAAACAAATTAACTTTTAACCAAACTGATAAATTTTTATCTTAAATGATGAATCTTCAACTGGAATAGTCGAATTTTATACCGATCAAAAGGTTAATTAATTTTTAAATAAAAAATATCAATTTTCAACCAAATACTTAAACTTTCAAGCAAAAAAGATAAAATTTCAACGACAAATAGAACAGTTGAAATTATCGTTAAAAAATTCATTCTTACCCAAAAAAATCGGATTTTCAGAAAAATATTTAAATTTTCGGTAAAAAATTTACTTTTCATTCAAAGAAAAAACAAATTTTTAAATCAAGTAGATCCAAAATCAACCAAATAAATTAATTATTAATTAAAAAGATGAATCTTAAAAAAAAAAAAATTTTCAACAAAGAAATTTATTTTTCAACCAAGTAAATTTTAATTCTAGCCCAAAAGATGTTTTTCAACTAAAATGATGAATATTTAACTGGAATACTCGATTCAAAAAAAAATAATTTTTTAAACAAAAATAATAAATTTCAAAGGAAAAAAATAATTCTATACGAAAAAAGTTTATTTAAAAAAAATACGTGAATTTTCAAGGGAATAAATTAATGTTCAATTAAGAAGACAAATTTACTTCCAACTTGTTAAATTTTGTACTCGATAAGGTCAATTTTCCACTCAAAATATTTACATTTTTAACTGGAATAGCTAAATTTTTCGTTTAAAAAATTGATTTTCAACAGAGTAGATAAGTTTTTAAAAAGAGATGAATTTTTAATAAAAATTATGAATCTTCCAACAAAAAATGAATTTTTAACAAAAGAATTTAAGTTTTAATCACAAGAAGTTGAGTTTTCCATAACAAAAATGTAATTTCCTATCGAAAAGTGTAAAAAAATTATATTATTCATAAATATTTCCTCTTCGAAACACAACTTCTACTTTAAAAGAAGAAACTTTTTAATTAATTAATAATTAGAAATTATTATTAATTATAAAAACCGTAATTATTTTCACTCGCATGTAAAAACAAATATTTTGTAATTTAATCTTTTGAAGATGAACAATTTATATCTCCAAGGCCTTAAAAATTAAAGAAAAATCCACTTACCAATCGTCTCATTTGATAAAGTCCTAATCCCTTGAGACAGAATCGAATACAAGATTAGCATCAAGTAAATTTTTATTTCCATTTTGAAGAAAAATTTCGTTAATTTATCTCGCAAGATTTTTATTTTATAAAGATTTATCGAATCTGCTCACAGATTGCGTGATGTAAAAATTAAAAAGAAAGATAAAAAGTGAATAATTTATAAACACCCGACTGCTACAATGTTTAATATTGATTCTAATTTTGTTTACTCACTGGCAATTAAGTTGATGAAATATATGAATAACACGCTCCTAAAGAAATAAATTTAATTGAAACAAACGTCAAACCTATTACAAAATTTAGCTCCTTATCTAAAAGAAAATTCGTTAATTAAATTTGCACAGGTCTTATAAATAAAAAATTCAGATAAACATACGCAATCTAAATTCTAACAGTTTTATTTTATTCCAGTACCAAAAACTTACTTAAGCACAAACAATAATTCAATATCCATCTGAATATTATAATACACTATCAAAAGAAAAGAAAAAAACTTAATAATACGGTTCATTTTTGTGCCTGCAGATTATTTTTTTTACGGCAAAAAGGAGGAAATCGAGTTTGATAAAGGCGTAAAAATATTTTCAAAGGAAGAAAATGAAGAATTAAAGGAAATAATTTACAGGAAGAGGTGCGGAAAATTGACGAGAAATTAAATTCTTCAATTAATTTACCTGTAATATATCTAAACTACTTTCTTCTTCTTCTGCACTCGTTGGGATTTCTTTTCATCCAGTGTTTAAATTCACCTCCAGTTCGAACTCCCAACATTGCAGACCTCGAATTTACATCCCGGGTGACAAAGGGCGAATATCCAGCGATATATTCATCCTTCAGTGGGTCATTTTTCATTCGAGCTAATCTCGAAGGTCGTTGATCTGGTCTTGGTTGATCTTCACACAAAATCGGATTGTTCGCGTGCTTTCCGCCTTGCGGAGTCGGCAAGGAAAACTGAAAAAAACCAGAGTTATTTAATTAAATGAATTTTTTAAAAACTATAGCAGCAGTTGTCGAAGTATCTAGATGATATCCATAAACTACCGCAAAGAAAACATTTTACGAATAGTTGAATTTTTAACAAATTAATTAAATTTTTATTAAAATATGTTGAATTATTAACAGAGTAATTAATTTTTTGTTATAAAATTGTTGAATTTTAAACAAATTATTAAAATTTTCAAAAAAATATGTTGCATTTTTAATCAAGTAAAGTTCCATTCTCAAAACTAAAAGAGATGAATTCTCAGCGAAGGATTTCATATCTTTTATTTCAACAGAAAAAAGATTTAAATTTTAAATAGAAAAGAAACATTAATTGTCAAACATAAAAGATGACTTTTTGACCATGAAGGATGAATTTTTAATCCAAAAAGACAAATTAACAAACAAAACAGTTAAATTTTAAACCAAAATGATCAATTTTGAACAACAAAATAACTTACTATCAGAAATGGTACATTTTCGACCAGATAGTTGGATTTTTAATTTAAAAAATCAATTTCCAACCAAAAATAGAATAAATAAATTTTTTAATTAATAAAATAAATTTTCAACAAAGGAAAACGAATTTTGAACAAAATAGTTCAATTTTCACCCAATTCGATTAATTTTCAACCAAAAATTAATTAACTATGCAAAAAGACGGATTTTCAACAAATTACATGAATCTTTAACAAAATGAATTAAATTTTTAATAAAATAATTAAATTTTTAATAAAGTAATTAATTTTTTTAAATAAAATTGTTAAATTTTTAACCAAGTAAAGTTCCATTCTCAAAACTAAGCGATAAAATCTCAACGAAGGATTTGATATTTATTTCAACAGAAAAAGATTTAAATTTTAGATAAAAAAGAAAGATTAATTTTCAAACGTGAAAGATGACTTTTTGACCATGAAGGATGAATTTTTAATCCAAAAAGACAAATTAACAAACAAAACAGTTAAATTTTAAACCAAAATGATCAATTTTGAACAACAAAATAACTTACTATCAGAAATGGTACATTTTCGACCAGATAGTTGGATTTTTAATTTAAAAAATCAATTTCCAACCAAAAATAGAATAAATAAATTTTTTAGTTAATAAAATAAATTTTCAACAAAGGAAAATGAATTTTGAACAAAATAATTCAATTTTCAGCCAGGGCGATCAATTTTCAACCAAAAATTAATTAACTATGCAAAAAGACAGATTTTCAACAAATTACATGAATCTTTAACAAAATGAATTAAATTTTTAATAAAATAATTGAATTTTTAATAAAGTAATTAATTTTTCAAAATAAAATTGTTAAATTTTTAACCAAGTAAAGTTCCATTCTCAAAACTAATAGATAAAATCTCAACGAAGGATTTCATATATCTTATTTCAACAGAAAAAGATTTAAATTTTAGATAAAAAAAGAAAGATTAATTTTCAAACCTAAAAGACGACTTTTTGATTATAAATGATGAATTTTTAATCCAAAAAGACAAAAAAAAACAAAGAAAATAGTTCAATTTTTAACTAAAATGATCAATTTTCAAGAAAAAAATAATTTTATATCAGAAATGGTACATTTTCGACCAGATATTGGATTTTTAATTAAAAAAATCAATTTCCAACCAAAAATAGAATAAATAAATTTTTCAGTTAAAAAAATAAATGTTCAACAAAGGAAAATGAATTTTAAATAAAATAGTTAAATTTTAAGCCAGGGCGATCAATTTTCAACCAAAAATTAATTGACTATGAAAAAAGACGGATTTCAACAAATTACATGAATGTTTAACCAAATTATTTAAATTTTTAATAAAATAATTGAATTTTTAACAAAGTAATATTTTTTTCTTTTTCATATTTTTTATTTAAACAGAAAAAGATTTACATTTTAAATAAAAAAAATATTAATTTTCAAACATGAAAGATGACTTTTTGACCATAAAGGATGAATTTTTAACCTAAAAAGATGAATTTTCAACAAAAAATATAATAATTAAATTTCCAGTAAAAAATTAATTTTGAATAAAAGAAAATGAATTTTCAACAAAATAGTTCAGTTTTAAACCAAAATGATCCATTTTCAAAAAAAAAAAAAAATTTACTCTCAGAAATGGTACATTTTCGACCAGATAGTTGGATTTTTAATTTAAAAAATCAATTTCCAACCAAAAATAGAATAATTAAATTTTTCAGCTGCTAAAATCAATTTTCAACAATGGAAAACGAATTTTGAACAAAAAAGTTAAATTTTCAGCCAGGGCGATCAATTTTTAACCAACAATGAATTAACTATGAAAAAGACGGATTTTCACAAATTACATGAATTTTTAACCAAATTGAATAAATTTTTATCAAAATAATTGAATCTTTAACCAAGTAAAGTTCAGTTCTCAAAACAAAAAGAGATTTTCATAAAGAAAAACGAATTTTCAACAAAACAGTTAAATTTTCAAGTAAGAAGATGAATTTTCAACCAAAAATATAAGTATTAAATTTCCAGTAAAAAATTAATTTTCAATAACAGAAAACGAATTTTGAACAAAATAGTTTAATTTTAAACCAAAATGATCAACTTTGGTAAACAAAAAAAATAATTTACAGATAGTTCGATTATTAATTTGAAAAATCAATTTCCAACAGTAAATAGAATAATTAAATTTTTCAGTTAATAAAATAGATTTTCAACAAAGGAAAACAAATTTTGAACAAAATTGTTCAATTTGCTGCCAGAACGATCAATTTTAAACCAAATTTTGACTATAAAAATTATGAATTTTCAACAAATTACATGAATTTTTAAATAAAAAATATCAATTATCAATGAAAAATAGAATAATTACATTTTCCGATGAAAAAATCTATTTTTCACAATGAAAAACGAATTTCTAACCAATAAGATGAATGTTTAACCAAAAATATAATAATTAAATTTTCAATAAAATAAAACGAATTTTCAACAAAATAGTTCAATTTTAAACCAAAATGATCAATTTTCAAACAAAAAAATGTACTCTCAGAACCAAAATTTGGTTTTCAACCAAAATAAGAATAATTACAGTTTTCAGATGAAAAAATTAATTTTTCACAAAGAAAAACGAGTTTTCAACAAAACAATTAAATTTTCGACCAAGAAGGTGAATTTTCAACCGAAAATATAATAATTAAATTTCCAGATGCACAAATCAATTTTTCACAGTGAAAAACGAATTTTCAACCAGATAGTTGAATTTTCAATTAAAAAAGATCAACTTTCAACAACAACAAAATAATTACCTTTTTAGTTAATAATTAATTTTTTCACAAAAGAAAACGAATTTTTAACAAAATATTTAAATTTTCAACCAAAGTGATCATATTTCAAATAAAAATTAATTAACTATGAAAAATGATGATATTTAAACAAATTACATGAATTTTCAACCAAAGAGTTTAATTATCCAATAAAAAAGATCCATTTTCAATCAAAAGTAGAATAATTAAATTTTAAGTAGAAAAAAATAAATTTTCAACAAAATAGTTGAATTTTCAAGTAAAAAAGATCAATTTTTATCCAAGAATAAATGATTAAATTTTCAGTGAAAATTAATTTTCAACAAAGGAAAACGAATTTTCAACAAAATAGTTAAATATTCAGACAGAGCAATCAATTTTCAACCAAAAATTAATTAACTATGAAAAAAACGAATTTTGAACTAATCACATTAATTTTCAACTAAAAAATATTAATTATTAACCAGAAATAGAATAATTAAATATCAAGTTAAGAAAATTATTTTTAACAATATTTAAATAATCTACAAAACTAATCAATTTTCTACCAAAATAATAATTTACTATAAAAAAGTTGAATTTTCAACAAAACACATAAATGTTCAACTAATAAAGATTAATTTCCAACCAAAAATATAACAATAAAATTTTTCAGTTAATAAAATATATTTTCAACAAAGGAAAATAAATGTTGAACAAAATATTTACATTTTCAGCCAGGGCGATCAGTTTTCAACCAAAAATTAATTAACTATGAAAAATGACGAATTTTCAACAAATTGCATGAATTTTCAAATAAAAATGTCAATTATCAATCAAAAATAGAATAATTACATTTTCAGATTGAAAAACCAATTTTCACAAAGAAAAACGATTTTTTAACAAAACAGTTAAATTTTCAACTAAGGAGATGAATTTTTAACCAAAAATATAATTATTAATATTTCCAGTAAAAAATTAATTTTCAATAAAAGAAAACGAATTTTGAACAAAATATTAAAATTTTAAACCAATTAAAGCAATGATCAATTTTCAAACAAAAAAATAATAATTTACTATCAGAAATGGTATATTTTCGATCAGATAGTTGGATTTTTATTTTAATAAATTAATTTGCAACCAAAAAAAGAGTAATTAAATTTTTCAATTCAGAAAATAAATTTTCAACAAAGGAAAACGAATTTTGAACAAAATAGTTAAATTTTCAGCCAGGGCGATGAATTTTCAACCAAAAATTAATTATCTATGAAAAAATACTGATTGTCAACAAATCACATGAATTTTCAACTAAAAAATATCAATTATTAACCAGAAATAGAATAATTAAATATCTAGTTTAAAAAATTATTTGTAGCACAAGAATAGAAATTTTCTACAAAATAGTTAAATAATCTACCAAACTAATCAATTTTCTACCAAAATAATAATTTACTATAAAAAAGTTGAATTTTCAAGAAAACACATAAATTTTCAACAAATGAAGATTAATTTCCAACCAAAAATATAATAATAAAATTTTTCAGTTAATAAAATATATTTTCAACAAAGGAAAACAAATTTTGAACAAAATATTTACATTTTCAGCCAGGGCGATCAATTTTCAACCAAAAATTAATTAACTAAGAAAAATGACGAATTTTCAACAAACTACATGCATTTTCAAATAAAAATATCAATTATCAATCAACAATAGAATAATTACATTTTCAGATTGTAAAACCAATTTTTACAAAGAGAAACCATTTTTCAACAAAACAGTTAAATTTTCAACTAAAAAGATGAATTTTTAACCAAAAATATGATTATTAAATTTCCAGTAAAAAATTAATTTTCAATAAAAGAAAACGAATTTTAGATAAAATTAAAAAAAAAATTTAACCAATTAAACCAATGATCAGTTTAAAAATAATAATAATTTACTAACAGAAATGGTACATTTTTGACTAGATAGTTGGATAGTTGGAACTTAAATAATCAATTGCCAACCAAAAATAGAATAATTAAATTTTTTAGATAACAAAATAAATTTTCAACGAAGGAAAACGAATTTTGAACAAAATAGTTAAACATTCAGCCAGGGCGATCAACTTTCAACCAAAAATTAATTAACTGTAAAAAAGACGGATTTTCACAAAACTATATGAATTTTTAACCAAATTAATTAATTTTTAATAAAACAATTAAATTTAAAAAAATCAATTAATTTTTTTTTATAAAATTGTTGAATTTTTAACCAAGTAAAGTTCAGTTTTCAAAACAAAAAGAGGTTAATTCTCAACGAAAGATTTTATATCTCTTATTTCAAGAGAAAAATATTTTAATTTTATATAAAAAAGAAAGATTAATTTTAAAACATGAAAGATGACTTTTTGACCATGAAGGATGAATTTTTAATCCAAAAAGATGAATTTTCAACAAAACAATTAAATTTTCGACCAAGAAGATTAATTTCCAACCAAAAATATAATACCAAAATAATCAATTTTAAAAACAAAAATAATAATTTACTGTGAGAAATGGTACATTTTCGACCAGATAGTTGGATTTTTAAAATATAAAATCAATTTCCAACCAAAAATAGAATAATCAAATTTTCAGCCAGGGCGATCATTTTTCAAGTAAAAATAAATTAACTTTGAAGAAAGACGGATTTTCAACAAATGACATAAATTTTTTATCAAATAGTTTAATTTTCAAATAAAAAAGATCAATTTTCAATAGAAATAAATAAATTTAACAAAAAAACGAATTTTTTAATAAAATAGAAAAATTGTCAAGTAAAAAAGATCAATTTTAAACCAAAAATAGAATAATTAATTTTCCATTTAAAAAAAATGAATTATCAACCAAAGAAAACGATTTTTCAACACAATAGTTAAATGTTCAGCCAGAGCGATCAATTTTCAACCGAAAATTAATTTAATATAAGAAAGGAGAATTTTCAACCAAACACATAAATTTTCAACTAATAAAGATTAATTTCCAACCAAAAATATAATAATTAAATTTTTCAGTTAATAAAATAAATTTTCAACGAAGAAAAACAAATTTTGAACAAAATTGTTAAATTTTCAGCCAGAGCGATCAATTTCAAACCAAAAACAAAAACAAAATATTTAAATTTTCAACCAAAGTGATCATATTTCAAAAAAAAAAATTAATTTACTATAAAAAAGAGGAATTTTCAACACAACACATAAATTTCGATCCAAATACTAGAATTTTCAACTAGAAAAATATCTATTTTCAACCAAAAATGGAAGTTATATTGGCAGCTTAAAAATTTAATTTTCAACAAAAAACGAATTTTCTATTACTTAAATAGAACAAAAAAATACGAATTAGAACAAAATAATTGAATTCGCAGGCAGAATATTAATTTCCTACCAAAAAAGATAAATCTGTGAAAAAATACATGAATTTTCCACCAGAAATGATTAATTTTCAGCAAAAAATTTAAATTTCTAGTCTGTAGTTTAATTTTTCAAATAATTTAATTTTTAACCTAATAATTGAATTTTCTACCAAAAGAACAGTTAGATTTGCCATCCAAAACCAAATATTTGAATTTTCAACTAACAATGATAAGTCATGAACCAAAAATGTAATAGTTAAATTTTTAGTCTAAAAAATTAATTTTTAACAAACAAAAAATAGAATATCTGCAATTAAAAATGCAATAAAAAAAACAAAAAAATTTTCAAACAGATAGTTGAATTTTCAACTAAAAAATATGTATTTTAAACAAAAAAAGGAATAGTCAAATCTGCAGTTTGAAAAATTAATTTTCACGAAAAAACGAATTTTCTATCAGTTAAAAAGAACCAAAAATAACGAATTTGAACAGAATAGTTGAATTCACAGTCAGAAAATAAATTTACAAAAAAGAAAGAATATTTTTCTACCCAAAAAGACGAATTTTCCATAAAACAATTAAATTTTCCACGCGACAACTAATAGCTGAATTTTCTACAAAAATATTAAAATTTTCAACCGAATAGTTGAATTTTTAACTAAAACATTAATTTTTAACAAAAAATAAACGTATTTTCTACCAGTTATAATGTAAAAAAAGACTAATTCTTAACAAAATAGTTTTTAAATTTTTGACCAAAAAAGATAAGTTTAAAAAAATTTAAATTAACGTTTGGCTCAAAATTGAATTATTTTGTTGATTTTCCACAATTTTATTAAAAAGTAATTTAATTATTTTCTTTAAAATCATTTTTGGGTTTGAAAATTCATTAATTCCCGTAGAAATTTTACTTTTTTGTTGGTTGAAAATGCAAATGCCCGGCTAGAAATTAATCTGTGTCAGTTGAATATGAACTTTTTTGTTGAAAATTAATCTGATTTGTAGAAAATTCAATAATTTGGTAGAAAATTTAAGTATTTGGTGGACCCTTTATCTATTTTTTTGTTTCTTAAAAATTCAACTGTTTGTTAAAAAGTTGATTTACTTTCCTAAAAGTTCATTTTTTCAAAAATTCATAATTTTAGTTGAAAAATAGTTTGTTTACTTTTCACTAAAATGCAATTTTTTTACTGAAAATTTAACTGATTATAATAACTGATAATAAATGATGTCTCTTTAATTTTAAAATTAAACAAAATGGTAAAAAATTGAACTATTTCATTAAAATTTCATTGTTCTGAAGAAAATTCGGGTTTTTAAAAATTTTAATTTAATTCTACTAAATAAAAATTTAAGTACTTTATTTTTGGTTAAAAAATGTTTTTTTAGATTAAAAAATTCGTCGAAAACGAGTATTTTCAGATTATAACTTTCAAAATAGGAGAACTTTAATTTGAAGGCAATTAAAGTTGAAAAATTCCGAAATAAATATGTTCGAAACCGAAAAAGTTCAAATAAAATTAGAATTTTTTATTTTCTTTATTTTTTTCCAATTTAACTTTTAAGAAATTGAAATTTGAAAGTGACAATAAAAAAAAATTAAATTTTGAAGGATTGAACTATTAAATTCTGAAATAAAAGCGTTGAAAATCTAATAATATTGCAAAAAATGATATGTAATATATAATTTGTAATAACCTTTTTTCCTTTGGCTGAAAGTGGCCTTCTAAAATTAATATGCATATGTTGTTTTCCGTTTTCGTCGATGGATATCGAGACTTTCTTCAGTGTTTTGTTGCCGCAGTGAGGACAGAAAACTTTTGTCATTATTCCCGTCGTTTTGAAACAAGCGTAACATCTCAAAATAAAAGTTCGCATCTGTTTGATTACTTTTCCATCCAGGGAAGAGATATTCAATCCAATTTGCATCAGAACATTTTGCATCGCAAAATCCATAGTTAAGCAAGCTACAGTCGCCGGTTTTTCGTCTATTATTTCAGAGTCCATTTGTTTTTTTATCGCTGTTATATTTCCTAAAAAGAAAATTGTCCATTTTTATTGAAAAATATAGACATTTTATAATTAAACTAGCAAAATAAAGTTTCCATATTTTGATTGGCTAATTATAAAATGAAGATATACGTTTCAATTAAAAACACTATAAAACGTAACAATATAAAATAATTTATGATAATCCAATAGTTGGATTTCCAACTAAAAATGATCCATTTTTAAGCAAACAGTTCAAGTTTTAATTTAAAAAGATCAGTTTTCGAACAAAAAATGAAATTGTTAAATTTTTAGCTAAAAAAATAATTTACCACACAAAAAATTGAATTAAAATTATGAATTTTCGTATAAAATGATAAATCTTCGACTGGAATAAATTAATTCTTAACAAGAGTTTAACTTTTATCTAAGTAGTTTTATAATTAAGCAAAAGTATGAATATTCAAACAAGAAGATTAATTTTCTAAAAAAAAATGCGATTTTATAACAAAATAGTTAAGTATTCAACCAAACTGATCAATTTTCAAACCAAATAATTAATTAACGATAAAAAAAGATCAATTTTCTACAAAACACATTAATTTTAAAACAAATCGTTGAATTTTGAACTAAAAAGATCAATTTTCAACCAAAAATAGAACTAAATTTCCAGTTATAAAAAATCAATTCTCAACAAAAGAAAATGAATTTATAACAAAATAGATAAGTTTCAAACCAAACTGATCAAATTTTAACCCACTAATTAATTTACGATAAAAAAAGATCAATTTTCTACAAAACACATTAATTTTAAAACAAATCGTTGAATTTTGAACTAAAAAGATCAATTTTCAACCAAAAATAGAACTAAATTTCCAGTTATAAAAAATCAATTCTCAACAAAAGAAAATGAATTTATAACAAAATAGATAAGTTTCAAACCAAACTGATCAAATTTTAACCCACTAATTAATTCACGATAAAAAAAAGATCAATTTTCAACAAAACCCATTAATTTTAAAACAAATAGTTGAATTTTGAACTAAAAACATTAGCTTTCAACAAAAGATGGAATAGTTCAATTTTCAGGTAAAAAAAATTATTTAGCACACAAAAAATTCAATTAAAATTATGATTTTTTGTATAAAATGATAAATCTTCAACTGGAAAAGATGAATTTTTAACAAAAAAGTTTAACTTTCATCTAAGTAGTTTTATAATTAAGCAAAAGTATGAATATTCAAACAAGAAGATTAATTTTCTACAAAAAAATCAATTTTTAAGAGTTACAATTGAAGATTAATTAATTCGGAATGTTTATAATTTAAAAAGATTTATGTTGATTTACTTTAGAAAAAACTACAAATTTTCAATTTAAAAGATGTACCAATACAAAAATTCTAAAATTATGATAATTTCGAAGATGAAATTTCACATGTAAATCATCAAAATACAGAATTTTAAATTGTAAAACTTAAAACTTCTTTAAACTTTAATTGTAAATTTTTAAAATTAAAAACATTCATTATTTTTTAATTTAAATAACAAAAACTTTAATTTTGAAGATTTACAATTCAAAGTTCTACCATTTTCAAGTTTTACAATTGAAATTTATTAAATTTGAAATGTTTACGGTTTTAAATAATGTAATTTAAAATGCTTTTTTTAATCTTTTATTTTTGAAAATTTACAGTTGAAAATTTTTCAATTTTAAAGATTTGCAATTTTCAGTTCTTCAATTTTTAAGATTCACAAATTAGGATTCTTCAATTTGAAAGACGTATCAATACAACTTCTCAAATGTTGATAATTTCGAAGATGAAATTTCAAATATAAATCATCAAAATTCGAGAATTTGTAACTGTGAAACTTAAAACTTAGTTTAGAATTATAAATTTTCAAAGTTTTATTTTTTTAAATCCTATCCCACAACAGTCAAAGGTCAATAAATTTAAATAATTCTTAATAATGACAATTTTAACCATTAACAACTAAAAGTTCTACAATTTTCAAGAGTTTTAACTAAAATTTTATTAATTTGGAATGTTAAATATAAATAATGTCATATAAATGTTATATAAATAATGTCATTTTAAACACATGTTTGGATTATGTAGTTCAATTTTGATAATTTACAATCGAAAATTCTTTATTTTCGAATATTTGCAATTCAAGGCTCTTCAAATTTAATGTGTACAATATCAAATATTGCAATTTTTATGCTGTTTTTTTTGTTAATAGTTAATTTTAGAAGATTTTAATTAAAAACTCGTCAACTATGAAAATGTGTACACAAAAATTCTCAAATTTTTATGATTTTTAAGATCAACTATCAAATGTAAATTATGAAAATTATACAATTTCTCAATGTAAAACATAAAACTTGTAGAATTTTTTATTGTCACAATTAAAAATTCTTCAATTCGTAACTTTCTCAAATTCAGATGATTTTAATAATTAAATTTTAAATGTAAATCATAAAAATTACAACAAATTTTATTTTACAACTTAAAACTTGTATAATTTTAAATTGTAAATTTAAAAAAAAAACTTTCATTTTCAAGACGTACCATTCGAAATTCTACAATTTTCAAGAGTTACAATTAAAATTGATTAAATTTGGAATATAATAGATTTAAGTGATGAAATTTTAAATATTTCTTTTAATAATTCAATTTTTAAGATTTAAAATTAAAGATTAATTAATTCTGGATGTTTATAACTTCAAAAATGTATGGTGATTTCCTTTAGAAAAATCTACAAATTTTAAATTTAAAAGATGTACCAATACAAAAATTCTCAAATTCAGATGATTTTGATAATTAAATTTCAAACGTAAATCATAACAATTACAAAATTTTTAATTTTGTAACTTAAAACTTGTATCATTTTAAATTGTACATTTTCAAAAATAAAAACTTTTTAATTTTCAAGATGTACCATTCAAAATTCTACAATTTTCAAGAGTTACAATTAAAATTTATTAAATTTGATCTGTAATAGTTTTGAATGATGCAATTTTTAATGTTTCTTTTAATAGTACAATTTTTAAGATTTACAATTTAAAGTTTTTCAATTTTTAAGATTTACAATTTAAAATTTTTCAATTTTTAAGATTTACAATTGAAGATTAATTAATTCAGAATGTTTATAATTTAAAAAAAAAGTGGTATAGTGTTTTACTTTAGAAAATTCTACAAATTTTCAATTTAAAAGATGTACCAATACAAAAATTCCCAAATTTTGATAATTACGAAGATAAAATTTCACATGTAAATCATCAAAATTACAGTATTTTAAATTGTAAAACATAACTTTTATGATTTTAAATTTTAAATATAAAAAAAAATAAAAACTCTTTTTTTCAAGATGCACCATTCAAAATCATACAATTTTCAAGAGTTAACATTAAAATTGATTAAAATTTGAAATGTAATAGTTTTAAGTTATGTAATTTTAAATGTTACTTTTTATAGTTCAATTTTGAAGATTTATAATTTACAAATTTTCTATTTTAACGATTTGCAATTTTCAGTTCTTCATTTTTTAAGATTTACAATTGAAGATTAAATAATTTTACATGTTTCTAGTTAAAAAAGATATAGGGCAATTTATTTGGAAAATTCTACGAATATTTAATTCAAAAAATATACCAATACAAAAAATTCTTAAATTCAGAAGATTTTGAGAATTCAATTTTAAATTTGAATCATAAAAATTACAACATTTTTAATTTTATAATTTAAAACTTGTATAATTTTAAATTGTAAATTTTCGAAATTAAAAACTCATTAATCCCTTGTTTTTTTCATGTTTGAAATCCTGTCCTACAACAGTCAAAGGCCCATAAAATTGAATAATTAATAATAATAACAATTTTAAACATTGACAACTAAAAGTTCTACTATTTAAAAGAGTTCTAATTAAAATTTTATTAATTTGGAATGTTAAAAGTTTTAAAAAAATGTCATTTTAAACACATTTTTTGATTATGTAGTTCAATTTTGATAATTTACAATCGAAAACTCTTCATTTTCGAATATTTTTAATTCAAGACTTTAATATTATTTTGTTTTAACAATTAAAAATTTTTTCAATTTCTAACTTTTTCAAATTCAGATGATTTTGATAATTAAATGTTAAATGTAAATCATAAAAATGATAAAAAAATTTATTTTATAACTTAAAACTTGTCTAATTTTAAATTGCAAATTTATAAAAATAAAAACTCTTTAATTTTCAAGATGTACCATTCAAAATTCCACAATTTTCAACAGTTACAATTAAAATTTATTAGATTTTTTTTTGAATTTAATAGTTTTGAATGATGCAATTTTAAATGTTTATTTTATTAATACAATTTAAAAAATTTTTAATTACAAATTTTTCAATTTGTAAGATTTACAATTGAAGATTAATTAATTCGGAATGTTTATAATTTAAAAAGATGCATGTTTATTTACTTAAGCAAAATCTACAAATTTTCAATTTAAAAGAAGTACCAATAAAAAAATTCTGAAATGCTGATAATTTCGAAGATGAAATTTCACATGTAAATCATCAATTTGATGATTTACAATGAAAAATTCTTCAATTTCGAATATTTTCAATTAAATACACTTCAATATTTAATGTCTATAATAGAATTTATTGCAATTTAAAATGATTTTTTTTCAATAGTTCAATTTTGAAGATTTAAGATTACATTAATTTAATAGTATAGATGTAAATTCTTTAATTCTGAAGAGTAAAACCGACAGAACTTATTTGATTAAAATTAAAAAAGGAAAAAGAAAATAAATTGTTGACATTACCAGGAGTGATCCATCCTTCTTCATCATCATCCTCGTCACTATTTTCTTCCTCAGCCTCATTTCCAGAATCATATGCCAAACCTTCTTCGGGATTTACGGGACGCAGAATCTCGTCCACATCATAACTTTCCTCCGAATCTTCCCCTTCGCATTCCAATTTTTCGAACCTTTCCGATAAATCGACATCATTCGTTTCTAAATCAGAAGTGGCCGTATCATAATTCGACTCTGAGGAACTTTCGTGAAATTCATCGGCGACGGCAGGAGGTTCTTCCTCATTTGGCCCATCATCGTCAAAGTCAGCTGCCTCGAGTCTTCCGGTACGTTTTAATATCTCGAGTAACCTTTCCACTTCCGCTGTTCTTTTACTAACTCTCTTCTCGCCTTCCTCTTCATCTCCCTAAATTTAAAATTTTATTTTTCATTTCATTCCGGGGCAAAACAAGAGAAACAAAGGAAAAAATAAGCCTTTTCTACTATAAAAAAGGTTTTTTTTTTAACAAATATACTTGAATTTTAAACAGAATAATTAAGTTTTTTAAATTATAGTTGAATTTTTTAACCAGAAAGATAAATTCAAAACAACAAAAGTGTCATAATTCATGTTACAATAAAAAAGATAAAATTTATACAAAAAAAAAAAAGAATTTTAAAACCAAAAAAACGAATTCTTAATATTTCCACAAAAAATATTTTAATTCAGCTGCATTAAACAAAACAGAATAATTTTCAAACAAAAAGAGAAATTTTTGACAAAAAGGTTGAATTTACAAACGAAAAATATGCATTTTTAACGAAAAAAATTTAATTTTCAACACAAAGAACGAGAAGTGAATTTTAAAAAAAAGGAATTTTCAAAAAAATATTAAAATTTTTAAGACAATAAATTAACTTTTAACTAAAATAATGAAATTTTAAACAAAAATTTATATTTAACCCAAATGACGAGTTTTCTACAAATAAGATTAATTTTTTACTAAATACATGAATTTTTAGCCAAAATTTAAATTTTTAAATAAAATTTTTACGTAATTGTTTAATTTTTGACTGAAAAAATAAATTTTCGATCAAAAAGGGGAATGAGTTCACCAAAAAACTAATATTCTACCATAAAAGACAACGTTTCAACAAAATACAAAAATATTCACAAAAATAACTGAATTTTAAACGAAAGACACGGAATAGTTGAATTTTCAGCTAAAAAAATTCATTTTCAGCATAAAAAAACGAATTTTCTTCAAAATATTAAAAATTTTTAGTCAAAAAATTAATTTTTAAATAAAATAATGAATCACTAACTAAAAAGATTAATTGTTAACACAATAGTTGAATTTTCAATACAAAAATATGAAAATTCTACCAAAATAATTGAATTTTCAAACCAAAAAAGACAAGAAGTGAATTATCACCTGAAAAAGATCAATTTTCTAACAGAAATGGTAAACCTACATATTTAGTCGAAAAATTAATTTAAAAAAATATAATTTTTCGAATAAAAAATTAATTTTTGAATAAAATAATTAATTTTTAAGGAATAAATGTATTTTTAAACCGATAGTTGAATTTATAACCCAAATTACGATTTTATATAAGAAAAAGATTAATTTTTAACGAAATACACGAATTTTCAACCAAACTTTGAATTTTTAAAGGAATTTTTCAAGAAACTTTTAAAATTTCGACTAAAAAAATAAATTTTTGATCAGAAAGGTGAATAAGGTAACCAAAAAGATAATATTCTACCATAAAAGACTAAATTTTGAAATTCATTTTCAGCACAAAAAAAACGAATTTTCTTCAAAATATTTAAATTTATCAGCAAAAAAATTAATTTTTAAGTCAAATAATGAATC
>JAAAKG020200077.1:0-23652 GCA_010014905.2 Druon quercuslanigerum | reverse complement strand
AAATATAAATATAAATATAAATATAAATATAAATATAAATATAAATATAAATATAAATATAAATATAAATATAAATAATTATAAATAAATAATAGGAATATAATTATTTCCCTATTTCCCTTTTTCTTACTTAAATTTTTCCCCTGTTTTTAGGAAAAATATTCCATTTTCCCCTTTTCTCATTTTTTGTTCTCACTTGACTTCAAACTAAATCAACAGCCTGTTTGGAGAAAAAATTTATAATTTTCGGTCGATAATTCCTTTTTTATGCAAGAAGCCCTTTTTTTAAATTTATTTTATTTGGTTTAAAACATATTTCTCCAACATAAAATTAAAATATTCTACTTTGTGTTAAAAAATGATTTTTTTTAAACCAGCATCTTGGATAAAAAATTAAAAAAGTGAGCGCATTTAAAAAATTTTTAAAGCCACTTTTTTCTGAATTTGAAAATTTTATTAACGGATATTTAAACTATTAAAAAAGATAAACAATTTATTCTTCTGGGGTTTTTCAATAAAAATAACATTATCAGAATTATAGTATTTTCAAAATTTTTTAAATCAATTGAAAATCAAAATTTTAAGCCAAAAAACGCACGATTTGAAAGAGTCAAGAGAAAAAAACATTGATTTTTGAAATCCCATTAACAGATTATCGTAACGACTTTTTGGATTGTCTTGGAAAATCGAAAATTCAAATTCTGATTGAACCAAAAATAATGAAAAATCAAAAATTCCATTGCGTGCAATGCAGGATAAAAAAAGATAAATTAACAAAAATTTTAATCCCAAAAATGATTTTGAAATTCGTTAATAATCACTTCTTGATAGGAGGCGTACTTTTTGTTTTATTTGTAAAAAATAACATTGAAAAAATAAATAAAATAAGAAAATTTGTGGAAAAACTACATAAGATACAGAAAAATGGATGTTAAAAAAATTCTTTACCAGAAAAAGTGACACAAATTTGTAATAATTTATTACATTTTCACCATTTCTGATTGAGAAAGTATTAAAATTGCACTTTTTCGTTTAAAAATACAAGTATTTTGTTAAAAATTTAATTAAAAATTAAAATACTTAAAATTTCATTTATTTGCTGGAAAATTAGTTTTTTACTACAATTTTAACTAATTAATTTTATTCGTCGAATTTTTTTATTAACATTTATTGTTTTTGTTTTAAAAGTCATCTGTTTGCCTAAAAATGATCTTTAGGCAGAAAATGAACCTTTTTGGTTTAAAAATGTAAATATTAGGTTGAAATTTCAATTAAAAATTAAAATATTTTACTGAATATTCATGAATTTTGTTATAAATTATTATTTTTGGTCAAATTAGTTTTCTTTTTTTTTGGAATTCTTTTTTAATTAATTTTTTTAAACTAAAAATTGAACTATATTATTTTATTCATCGAATTTTTTTTATGGACATTTAATGTTTTTGGTTGAAAATTCGTCTTATTTAGTATAAAATTAATCTTTTTGAATAAAATTTCATTTTTTAATAAAAATTAGTTTTTTTTATTGAAAATTAGCTTTTTCCCTAAAAATGAAAATATTGAATTGAAATTGATTGAATATTTTTGCATTTTGTTAGAATTTATTATTTGTGGTCAAATTAGTTTTTTTTTGTTGGAATTTTTTTTACTAAAAATTGAAGTATTTTATTTTATGCATCGAATTTTATGAAATAGAAACTATTCCCTTTTTTGTTGAAATTTTGGTTTTGAAAACATATATTTTGTTAAAAAATTTGTCTTTTTGTATAAAATGAATCTTTTTGGTTAAAATATCATTTGTTTGCTGGAAAATTAGTTTTTTACTACAATTTTAACTAATTAATTTTATTCGTCGAATTTTTTTATTAAAATTTATTGTTTTTGTTTCAAAAGTCATCTGTTTGGCTAAAAAATTATCTTTTGGCAGAAAATCAACCTTTTTAATTTAAAATTGTAAGGATTTGGTTGAAAATTCAATTAAAAATTAAAATACTTAATTGAATATTCATGCATTTTGTTAAAAATCATTATTTTTTGTCAGATTAGTTTTTTTTGTTTTGGATTTTTTTAATTATTTTTTTTTTTACGAACAATTGAACTATTTGAATTTATTCATCGAATTTTGTTAAGGACATTTAATTTTTTTGGTTACAAATTCATATATTTTCTTTAACATAAAATTATTTTTTTAAATTAAACATTAGTTTTTTGGCTAAAAATTAAACTATTCTCTTTTTTCTTGAAATTTTTTTGTTTGAAAATTGATATATTTTGTTAAAAAATTTGTCTTTTTGTAGAAAATTAATCTTTTCGGTTAAAATATCATTTATTTGGTGAAAAATTAGTTTTTTTAATAGAATTTTAACTATTTTATTTTATTCGTCGAATTTTTTTATGAACATTTAATGCTTTTGTTTGAAAAGTCATCTGTTTGGCTAAAAAATTATTTTTTGGCAGAAAATTAACCTTTTTGGATTAAAAATGTGAGTATTAGGTTAAAAATTCAATTAAAAATTTTAAAAATTGATTGAAAATTGATGCTTTTGGTTAGACATTATTATTCTTGGTCAAATTAGTTGTTTTTTGTCGGATTTTTTTTTTTACTAAAAATTGAACTCTTTTATTTTATTCATCGAATTTTGTTATGGGCATTTAATGTTTTTGATTGGAAATTTAAATATTTTGTAGAAAATTCATCGTTTTTCTTATAAAATTAATCGCTTTGGTTAAAATTTTATTTCTTAGATAGAAAATTGGTTTTTTTATTGAAAATTAGTTTTTTGGCTAAAAATGAAAATATTCTATTTTTTCTTGAAATTTGTTTGTTTAAAAATTTATATATTTTGTTTAAAAAAATCTGTCTTTTTGTATAAAATGAATCTTTTTAGTTAAAATATCATTTATTTGGTGGAAAATTAGTTTTTTTACTACAATTTTAACTATTTTATTTTACTTGTCGAATTTTGTATGGACATTTAATGTTTTTTTTTAAAAAGTCATCTGTTTGGCTAAAAAATTGTCTTTTGGCAGAAAATTAACCTTTTTAGTTTAAAAATGTAAATATTATGTTAAAAATTAAATTAAAAATTAAAATATTTGATTGAACATTCTTGCATTTTGTTAGAAATTATTATTTTTGGTCAAATTAGTTTTTTTTTTTGGAATTTTTTTTGAATAAAAATTGAATTGTTTTATTTTATTTATCGAAGTTTGTTATGGACATTTAATTTTTTCGGTTAAAAATTCATATATTTTGTAGAAAATCGTCTTTTTTAGTATAAAATTAATCTTTTTGCGTAAAATGTCATTTCTTTAGATAAAAATTAGTTTTTTTGGCTAAAAATGAAACTATTCTATTTTTTGTTGAAAATTTTTTTTTGAAAACTTATATATCTTGTTAACAAATTTGTCTTTTGGCAGAAAATGAACTTTTTTTGTTAAAATGTAAGTATTGGGTTGAAAACTCAATTAAAAATTAAAATATTTGATTGAATATTCATGCATTTTGTTAGAAATTATTCTTTTTTGTCAAATTAGTTTTTTTTTCGTTGCAATTTTTTTTTTTGACTAAAAATTGAACAATTTTATTTTATTCGTCGAATTTTGTTATGGACATTCAATTTTTTTGGTTGAAAATTCATATATTTTGTAGAAAATTCGTCTATTTTAGTATAAAATTAATCTTTTGAGTGAAATTTTCGTATCTTTGTTTAATAAATAGTTTTTTTTTAAATTAGTTTATTTTACTAAAAATGAAAAAATTCTCTTTTTGGTTGAACTTTTTTTTAAACTTATATATTTTGTTTAAAAAAATTGTCTTTTGGCAGAAAATGAACTTTTTTGGTTAAAATGTGAGTGTTGGGTTGAAAATTCAATAAAAAATTTAAATATTTGATAGAATAATTATGCATTTTAATAGAAATTAATATTGGTTGGTCAAAACTAGTTTTTTTTTGGAAATTACTTTTTTTGGCAAAAAATGAAACTATTAGTGAAAATTCAATAAAAAATTGGAATATTTGATTGAATATTCATGCCTTTTGTTAGAAATTTTTTTTTTGTCATATTAGCTTTTTTATTGACAAATATTTTTCTTGACTAAAAATTTAACTATTTTATTTTTTTAAATTTTATTAAGGATACTAAAATGAAAAAGTCAAGCTTTTAGATAAAAAAGTAATTTTTCAAAACAAAAAACAACAAACATTGTTCATTTTTCAAACAATTAGTTTAGTTTTCAAAAAACAGTTTGATTTTTAATCGTAAAATATTAATGTTGAACAATAAAGTTTATTTACGACCAATTCGTGGAATTTTTAACTAAAACGAATATTCGAACGAAAACATAGTTTGATATAAGGTTTTAAAATTTGAAATAAGAAAAAAGAATTCAACCAAAAAGAAAAAATGTTTAAAAGAATAGTTGAATTCTCATCCAGAAAAAACACATTTTTCACTTAAAATATCAATTTTTAATTAAAAAGGGAATAGTTATATTTTTAGTTAAGAAAATTTACTCTTTCCAATAGAACAATTAAAATTTTAACCAAATAGTCGAATTTCTAATTAAACTAATTAATTTTTAAAAAATCTTGAAAATCGAGGATAGGGGAAAGAGTGTGAATTCTGAAATATCAAATTTATTTTTAAATTTCTTAAATTATTATTTAACTAAACTGTTACGGGACCATCTTTCGCCGAATTCGTAAACTTGTATTCAAATTTATCATCATTAGCATCAAATAGTTTTAATTTATTATTCTTGTAAATTCTTATTCATTTTTTATTTATTCACGTAATTTTGGACGCTCCTAAATGTGCTTTCTTTGGCTTATTACGCTTCCTTTTTGAAAAAATTTAATAATTTAAATAGATTGGTCCAGAAGCATCCCTAGCGTTCCGCTAGGAGATATTAATATTTTAAATTTATTCGCTATTTCACGTAAGATTGAACACTCTTTTCATTTTGTTATGCCGCACACAACCCTTAATTTGTAATTTATTTATTTTATTAATTTTTTTTATTTATTTTATTTATTTATTTAATAAAAAATAACTATAATGGCAGAAAACGATGTAAAGAATGTTGAATTATATGTAAAAGTGTGTGTAAATGCGAAAAAGGATGAAAATATACCCTAGCGTTCCCAGTCCGCTAGGGAACCAAAAAACAACTTTTTTTCATTTGAGCCACATGTTCTGCAGTAGATATCTGTATTTAGTAAATCTTACCCAATTACTCGTGTACATCCCCAACCACTGAAAGTACCAATAGAATTTTCTGGTACTTTTGTACTTTCATAGAGACGAATAGGTCTGTTATACGAATGAACCAGGTCGATAGGAGGATAAATGACAAGCAGTAGAATATCGATCGAAATAGCCTTTGGATTAAAATGTGGATGAAATATTTTGCTTATTATCCTGTGAGATGTTCCATGATATCTAGAGGAGGAACCAGCCAAAACTCGTTCGTGTACTATGCCAGCAGTTTTGCGAAAACAGTGAGCTGCAGTTAAGATAACGTGAGTCGACAGTATGCTACCAGCGCATCTACTCACGTTATTTTTTACAATATTAACAATGTAATTAACTTCTTCGAGTGTCACCGGTTTATTCCCATGCGGAGTTTTGTCTATTAAACGCTTTTTACGGACATGAAGATCAGATGCATCTTCTGTAAAAATATTCGAAATCAATTCACAAGTGTGGTTAATACCAACAAAAAATTATTTAATAAAAAAAGAGTCGAGTACGCTAGGGATACAAAAAAGTTTAAAATAATAATGCCAGGTGAAGCAAAGTCTAAATAGGCGGTCTAGCGGAGGTGGATTCCGCCGAATCTATCGGATTGCCATAAATTGCTTCGGATTTTTCAATTAAAATTATGCACCTTCATCTGAAATATGAATTTTTAATCAAGAATATTCATTTTCTACCAAAATCGACCAATTTTCAACAAAATAGATGAATTTTCAACCAAAAAAGTTCATTGTATCCCTAGCGGACTGCCAGAAATTGTACGAAAACAGTGAGCTGCAGTTAAGATAACGTGAGCCGACAGTATGCTACTTGTGCATCTAATCATGTTATTTTTTTCAATATTAACAATGTAATTAACTTCTTCGAGTGTCACCGGTTTATTCCCATGCGGAGTTTTGTCTATTAAACGATTTTTACGGACATGAAGATCATATGCATCTTCTGGTAAAAATGACAACTAAATCACAAGTGTGGTTCATACCAACAAAAAATTATTTAATGAAAAAAGAGTCAAGTACACTAGGGATAAAAATACAAAGTTTAAAATAATAATGCCAGGTAAAGAAAATCCTAAAAAGGCGGTCTAGCGGAGGTGGATTCCGCCGAATCTATCGGATTGCCATAAATTACTTCGGATTTTTCAATGAAAATTATGCACCTCCATCTGAAATATGAATTTTTATTCAAGAAGATTCCTTTTCTACCAAAAGCGACCAATTTTCAACAAAATAGATGAATTTTCAACCAAAAAAGTTCATTGTATCCCTAGCGGACTGCCAGAAATTGTACGAAAACAGTGAGCTGCAGTTAAGATAACGTGAGCCGACAGTATGCTACTTGTGCATCTAATCATGTTATTTTTTTCAATATTAACAATGTAATTAACTTCTTCGAGTGTCACCGGTTTATTCCCATGCGGAGTTTTGTCTATCAAACGCTTTTTACGGACATGAAGATCAGATGCATCTTCTGCAAAAATAATTTAAAACAATTCACAAGTGTGGTTCATACCAGCAAAAAATTATTTAATAAAAAAAAGAGTCAAGTACGCTAGGGATAAAAATACAAAGTTTAAAATAATAATGCCAGGTAAATAAAATCCTAAAAAGGCGGTCTAGCGGAGGTGGATTCCGCCGAATCTATCGGATTGCCATAAATTACTTCGGATTTTTCAATTAAAATTATACACCTTTATCTGAAATATGAATTTTAAATTAAGAAGATTTATTTTCTACAAAAAGCAACCAATTTTCAACTAAATAGATGAATGTTGAACCAAAAAAGGTCATTTTAGCCCTAGCGGACTGCGTGGGCGGAGCGGTTACACAATGGCGTGACCGTTCCGTTCACTCAGCCCGCTGGGGAATATTTGGACCCTTTTTCACATTTATTCACAATTTCACGTAGAACTCAACACTATTTATTTTTTTATACATTTAAAATTAACTTTTTTTTAAATCATTCTCTTTTCGCTTCACTGGGAATCGAACCACAGAACTTCTGACTTCCGGGCAGGTGCTTTTCCATTAACAGATTCATTTTATATTTGTACACATTTTTATTGATGTATTTGTATTTATTATCGCGTTAAAAATTTAAAATTAATTAAGTTGAAATACAAATAAATAAATATGGATTTGTCAAAAGATAAAAAAAGTTTCAGTTCAATGTAAAATTGGGAACCTATGTGTAAAGGATGAAAATGTGCCCTAGCGGAATTAAAAAAAAACTGGTGAATTTTCAGCAAAAAATGCATTTTTCGTAAAATTGTTCAATTTTGTACAACATACATTAATTTTAAACCAATACTTGAATTTTTAACAAAATAATTACATTTGCAATTGGAAAAATAATTTAAAAAAAAAAATAATTTTGAACGGAATACTTAAATCTTCAACCAAAAAAATTCTTTTCAAGAAAGTAATTTAACTTTCAAACAAGTAGTCGAATTTCTAACAAAAAAATATTAATTTTCAACTAAAAAAAAAATAATCTTACGATAAAAAATAGAATCGTACAATTTTCAGTTAAAAATTACTTTTCAACCAGAAAGATGAATTTTTGAGCAGAAATATTAATTTTATAAGAAAAAGGACAACATTTTGTAAAACACAAGAATTTTAAATTTAAATTTTCAACTGAAATCAGGAATCTTCAACCAGAAAAAAATGAATTTTTAACGAAGTAATTCGCTTTTGAAGCAAGTATTTGAATTTTCAAATAAGAGAGATAAATTTTCAACTAAAAATAAAAATATTTATATTAACAGTTATGAAAAAAAATATACCAAACAAACATAAACGATATTCCAACAAAATAAAATAATTTTTAACAGACGAAATTAATTTTCTATCAAAAATATTGGTCATCATACGTTATAGAAGATTTTATCAACAAATAGCTGAATTTTCAACTAGAAACTATATTGTTATAATTTGAATTGAAAAAATATTTTTTAACAACAAAACCCAATTTTTCGCATCATAATCGTTAAGTCTTCAACCAAAAATTAACTTTTTACCCAAATCATTTAACTTTCAACCAAGTAGTTTAATTTTTAACCAAAAATACCACTTTTTAATAAAATACACGAAATTTCAACCAATTTGTTGAAATTTCAACTAAAAAATATAATCTTACAATAAAAAATTGAATAGTTGAATTTACAGTTTAAAAATTAATTTTCTACTAGAAAGATGAATTTTTGAATACAAGGATTAATTTTATAACAAAAAAAAAACGGATTTTTAATAAAATCTAAAAATTTTGAACCAAATAGTTTATTTTTCTACCAGAAAAATAAAGTTTGAAGAAAGTATTTCAGTTTTGAAGCAAGTATTTAAATTTTCAATTAAAAAAGAAAAATTGTCAACTAAAAATAGAATAGTTAAATTTACTGATAAAAGTATTAATTCCTAACAAATTTTTAACCCTCCGCCGTCCTTGTGGCTCATACGTGACCCAGGCGATTTTTTGAGGTCGAATTTTGTAGGGAAGAAAGAATTATTTAAAACAGGAAAAATTTTTTTTAATATTTAAAAACAATTGAAAGATAAAAAAGAGGATCTGAATAATAATTTAGATGTTTCAAATTATTTTTTTATCGCAAACTTTATTGGTGGAGGAGGGATGGAGACAGGTGACCCGTCCGGATGGCGGAGAGTTAAATTCCCAGAATCTATATAATCTTCATTACTCTGAAATATAAGTAAATTATTCGAATTACCTAAATTGCTTAGAAATACATGGATTAAAAGTTCTATTCTAAATTACCGGCAGTGGGTAATTACCATAGGTCGGTAATGTAGATTTACCATCGGTCGGTATGTAACTTCATACAGGAACATGTAGAATAAAAAAATCTTTAATTTGTTGCACATATTCGATTAAAGAATGGATAATCTTATTAAACAAATTATTAAATTCACTTACCAATATTCTCTTCTGTCAAAGTTTCAATTCCTTGTGAGAAAATGGAACTAAAAATTATTAAGAAATAAAAGTAATTTTTCCGCCCCATTTTTGATAAAAATTTCCTCACTTTATCAAAAACGATTGATTTTAGTTTGAGGGAAGGAACATAGACTTCTGCATTTATAGTATAAAAATTGCAAAACATTTTATGTTCATTCCAGTAATACAATCTAAACATGTTTTTGATTTAAAAATTGCTAGTATAAGTTTAATCAGCTTGAAGCATTTTTATTATTATTTATTGCTATCCCGAAATTTTTCTTGATTTATCACCCGATGGTAGGTGCAAGGAAGTTCAGTTTTATGATCCCGAAATAATCATTGTTAAATTGTCGCACTTGTTTATATTCGCTGTCATGTATGAATGTCGAAATTTTGATCATAAAAACTGCGTAACTCAAATATCGAGATAAGACATAAATCTTCCAATTTTATAGAAGCAAGATTATTTTATTTTTTTAAATTATTTTTTATTTAATTTGATTTCCCGCCCTAGCGGATCGTAAAATGACCACATAGTGACCGTACTATGCACGCGGTCTACTAGGTCATATTTTAATCCTTTTTCACATAATTCATAATTTCTTAAGAAACTCAACACCTTTTGATATTTTTAAACATTTATATTTATGTATTTGTATTTATTCGTGTCTTAAAAATTAATAATTGCCCGACGTGCAATATGGCGCTTTTCAAATCTAAATGATCAAAACTTAAAACTTGCATATTTTCCAATTTTTAATTGCAAAAATTAAAATCGCGCCTAGCGGAGCGCGTGAACGGGACTGCCTCCGTTCATTCGGTCCGCTAGGGTATATTTTCATCCTTTTTCATTATTCACAATTTCAAATAGAACTCAACACTCTTCTTTATCTTTTTACACATTTACATGAATGCATTTTTACTTTGCATGTATTTTTTAATTTTATTACTTTATGTGGCAGCGTGACGTTCAATATTGCATGTTCCAAATCTTAATCGTCAAAAATACAGCATTTTAAATTGTAAAACTTAAAATTTTGTTGCATATTTTTCAATTTTAAATTGTCAAAATTAAAATCGCACCCTAGCGGACCACAATGCCGTGCCGTTCACGCGATACGCTAGGGCATATTTTCATCCTTTTTCACATTTATTCACTATTTTTAAGATTTAGAATTTAAATTTCTATAACGTTAAAGAGCTGCAACTTAAAATTCTTGAATTTAAGTAATATAGTTTTGCAAATTATTGAATTTTAAAGATTTATGTTTTAAATGTACTTACTTTGTAACCTTTTTCGGAATAGTTCATTTTTTTAAATTTGCCAATAAAAATACTTTAGTTTTAAGGATTTAAAAATTTTAAATTATTAATTTTCAAGTTTTACAATTGAAAAATTTTTATTTATAAATCTTCCACAATGAAGAAGCTTCAAATGTATATCATCCATTATTGCAGAATTTTATATCATAAAACTTAAAACTTTTCATATATTTCAATTTTATATTGTAAAAATTAATACCGTGTCCTAGCGGACCGCGTGAGCAGAACGGTTACGCAATTTAGTGATCGTAAAGTTACCGCATAGTGACCTTCCTTTCATGCGGTACGCTAGGGAATATTTTAACCTTTTTCACATTTATTTAATATTTAAAACAATTAGAATTCAAAATTCAATAATCTTTTGAAGATTTAAAATTAAAATTTCTTGAATTTAAGTAATATAGAATTGCTAATTATTGAATTTTTAATATTTATTTTTTAAATATACCTAATTTGTAAAAATTTTTATGATACTTCGGTTTTCAAGATTTTCCAGTAAAAACCCTTTAATTTTAACGATTTGAAAATTTTAATTCTTTTATTTTCAAGATTTATAATTTAACATTTTTTAAATATAAAGCTTTTACAATATTATAAAACATAAAATTTTCCATATTTTTCAATTTTAAATTGTAAAAATTAATACCGTGTCCTAGCGGACCGCGTGAACGGAACGGTTATGCAACTTAGTGATCGTAAAGTTAACACATAGTGACCTTCCTTTCGTGCGGTACGCTAGGGATTATTTTAATCTTTTTTCCCATTTATTCAATATTTAAAAAAATTATAATTCAAAGTTTAATAATGTTTGAAGAGTTAAAATTAAAATCTCTTGAATTTAAGTAATATAGAATTGCTAATTATTAAATTTTTAATATTTATGTTTTAAATATACTTAATTTGTAAACTTTTTTTAGATTTACAATTGAAATTTTTCAATTATAAACCTTCCAATTTGAAGAAGTTTCAAATTTTTACTTCCAAATTACAAAATTGTTAATTATAAAACTTAAAATTTACATATTTCATGATTGTTAATTGTCAAAATTAAAAACTCTTATTGCAAAGATTCAAAATTCAAATTTTTTGGAATTTTGAAGAACGAACATAAAAATTTTTTGACTTTTTTAAATATAGAATTGCAAATTATTATATTTTTAATATTTATATTTTATTTGTATGGAATTTGTAACCTTTTTTAAAATATTTTTATTTTATCATTATTCAAATTAAAAATTTGAAAAATTGAAAACTTTTTAATTTTAGAAATTCATAAATAAAAATTCCTAAATTTTAAAGGTCTTGAAGTTGAAAAGTTTAATAGATGATATTAAACCCAAAAAATATTAAATTTTAAATAAAAATTCTTTGAATGTGGTTGAAAACTGACTGATTATGTTGAAAATTATTTTTTTTAAATGAATATATATAAATATTCCATTTTTTTAAAATGAAAATTTATCTTTTTTTGTTGATACTTAATTACTTCTCTTGCAAATTGAACTATTCTAAAGAAAAATGTTCTTTGTTTGCTTAAAAATGATTTTTTTAAGATTAATGTTTGTCTTAATAACAGAAAATTATTTGTTTAAAAATTTATTTGATTGTTTGAAAATTGAAATATTTTGTTGAAACTTAGTTTTACTTTGGTTGAAAATTATTATTCTTGTTACTGAAAATTATCTACATTCCATTTTTGGTTTAATTTACTATTTATTTATAAATTTTAGTTGAAAATTCGACTATGTGTTTAAAAATTCGTATTTTTTGGTTAAAATATTATTATTTTTCTTTGTAAATTCATTACTTTGAAAGAAAAATTATTAACTTTATTGAAATTTATTTTTCTATTGTTTCAAATTGATTTTTTTAGCCTTTAATTATTTGGTTAACAATTCATGTATTTTTTTGATAATCTGTTTTTTTTCTGTTGAAAATTAATTTTTTTAAATGAATATTTCAAAATTCCATTTTTTTAAATTAATATTTAAATATTCCATTTTTTAAAGAATATTTCAAGAATTGTTAAAACTTCGTTTTATTTGCGTTGACATTTTGTTTTCTGAAAATTGAACTAGATTCCATTTTTTGTTTCTTTCTTTGGAAACGTAACATTTGTATTGAAAACTCGTTTTTTCGTTTGAAAACTAATTTTTTCAATTAATCTATTCCATTTTCTCTTGAAAATTTATCTTTTTTAGTTGAAAATTGATCTATTTTGTTGAAAATAAAATTTTTCAGATGAAAATGTATTCATTCCATTTTTGATTAAAAATTCTTCTTTTTTAGTGAAATATTATTATTTTTTCACAAATTCGTGTCTTTCGTTCAAAATTGATCTTTTCTATTTAAAATTTTATTTCTTTCGTTGAAAATTGAACTTAATTGTTGAAAATTAGATTTTTTTATTTAAAGATTTAACTATTCCATTTTTTGTTAAAAATTGATTTTTTTTAGTTGAAAATTCATTTTTTTTATTGAAAATTGATCTTTTTTGTTTAAAATCAAATTCTTCAGATGAAAATGTCTTCATTCAATTTTTAATTAAAAATTCTTATTTTTTAGTGGAATATTATTATTTTTTTAGAAATTTGTTCTTTGATTTAAAATTGATTAAAAATTTCTTTCTTTTGTTGAAAATTGAACTATTTTGTTGGAAATTAGATTTTTTTGTTTGAAGATTTAACTATTCCATTTCTTGTTAAAAATTTATTTTCCTTTAGTTGAAAATTTATGCATTTTGTTGAAAATTCTTCTTTTTTAGTGAAATATTATTATTTATTCATAAAGAATATTAAAATTCGTTTTTTCCATTAGAAACTAATAATTTTAAACTTAAAAATTATCTATTCCATTTTTTGTTGAAAATTTATCTTTTTTATTTGAAAATTAATTTCTTTCGTTGAAAATTAAACTATTTTGTTAAAAATTAAATTTTTCAGATGAAAATTTATTCACTCCATTTTTGATTAAAAATTCTTCTTTTTTAGTGGAATATTTTTTTTTACAAATTCGTTTCTTTGGTTTAAAATTTAACAACTTCTTTGAAAACTTGTTTTTTTTTCGGTTGAAAACTAATTTTTTCAACTTAAAATTTAACTATTCCATTTTTTGTTAAAAATTAATTTTTTTATTTAGAAATGCATGTGTTTAGTTAAAAGTTCGTCTTTCTTCTTGTTGCAAATTAATTTTTTGAATGAAATATGATATATTCCATTTTTGGTTGAAAATTAATCTTTTCTAGTTAAAAATTTATTTATTTCGTTGAAACTTGAACCATTTATTAGAAAATTCGATTTTTTTTATATCTGAAGATTCAACTATTCCATTTCTTGTTAAAAATTAATTTTCTTTTAGTTGAAACTTTATGCATTTTGTTGAAAATTCTCCTTTTTTAGTGGAATATTATTATTTATTCATGCAGAATATTTTAATTCGTTTTTTCCGCTGAGAACTAATTTTTTATACTTAAAATTGATCTATTCCATTTTTTTTTGAAAATTAATCTTTTTTATCTGAAAATTCATTTCTTTCGTTGAAAATTAATCTATTTACTTGAAAATCAAATTTTTCAGATGGAAATTTATTCATTCCATTTTTGATTAAAAATTCTTCTTTTTTAGTGGAATATTATTATTTTTTTACAAATTCGTTTCTTTGGTTTAAAATTTAACCAATTTTTTAAAAACACGTTTTTTCGATATAAAAATAAGTGTTTGAGCTAAAAATTGATCCATTTCATTTTTGTTTGGAAATTTATCTTTTTTAGATGAAAATTTATTTTATTCGTTGAAAACTATACAATTTTGTCGAAAATTCAATTCTTGTATCTAAAAATTTAACTATTCCATTTTTGGTTAAAAATTAATTTTTTTGGTTAAAAATTCATGTATTTAGTTCATAATTCGTCGTTTTTCTTGTTGCAAATTAATTTTTTTAATAAAATATGATATATTCCATTTTTTGTTGAAAATTGATTTTTTCTAGTTAAAAGTTAATTTCTTTCGTTGAAAATGTAACTATTTTGTTAAAAATTCAATTTTTTATTTAAAGATTTAACTATTTCACTTTTTTATTAAAATTTTTTTTTACGTTGAAAATTTTTGCATTTTGTTGAAAATTCTTCTTTCTTAGCGGAATATTATTATTCATTGATATATAATATTAAAATTCTTTTTTTCTGTTGAGAACTAATTTATTTTAACTTAAAATTGATTTATTCCTTTTTTTGTTGAAAATTTATCTTTTATAGTTGAAAATTGATCTATTTCGTTAAAAATAAAATTTTTCAGATACAAATGTATTCATTCCATTTTTGATTAAAAATTCTTTTTTTTTAGTGAAATATTATTATTTTTTTACAAATTCGTTTCTTTGGTTTAAAATTTAAAAATTTCTTTGAAAACTCGTTTTTTTCGGTTGAAAACTGATTATTTCAACTTAAAATTTAAGTATTCCATTTGTTATTGAAAATTTACCTTTTCTTGTTGACAATTTATTTATTTTGTTAAAAATTGTACGATTTTGTTGAAAATTTAATTTTTCATCTAAAAGTTTAACTATTTCATTTTTGGTTGAAAATTGATATTTTCTAATTAAACATTTATTTCTTTCTTTGAAAATTTAACTATTTTGTTAGAAATTCGATTTTTTGATTCAAAGATTTAACTATCTCATTTTTTGTTTAAAATATATTTTTCTTAGTTGAAAATTTATGCATTTTGTTGAAAATTCGACTTTTTTATTGGAATATTATTATTTATTTATAGAGAATATTAAAATTCGTTTTTTCCGTTAAGAACTAATTTTTTTCAACTTAAAATTTATCTATTCTTTTTTTTATTGAAAATTTATCTTTTCTGGTTGAAAATTTAATTTTTTATCTAAAAATTTAACTATTTCATTTTTGGTTAAAAATTGATCTTTTCTCGTTAAAAATTTATTTCTTTCGTTGAAAATTTAACTATTTTATTGGAAATTCGATTTTTTTTTATTTAAAGATTTAACTATTTCATTTTTTGTTGAAAAAATTTTTTTTTAGTTGAAAATTTATGCATTTTGTTGAAAATGCTTATTTTTTATTGGAATATTATTATTTATTCATATAGAATATTTTAAAATTGGTTTTTTCCGTTGAGAACTAATTCTTTCAACTTAAAATTGATCTATTCCATTTTTTGTTGAAAATTTATCTTTTTTAGTTGAAAATTCATTTCTTTCGTTAGAATTTTTTGTTTAAAATCATATTTTTTAGATGAGAATTTATTCATTCTATTTTTGTTTAAAAATTCTTCTTTTTTAGTGGAATATTATTATTTTTTTACAAATTCGTATATTTGGTTTAAAATTTAACAATTTCTTTGAAAACTTGTTTTTTCGGTTGAAGACTAATTTTTTCAACTTAAAATTTAACTATTCCATTTTTGGTTAAAAATTTACCTTTTTTGTTGACAATTTATTTCTTTTGTAAAAAATTGTACGATTTTGTTGAAAATTAAATTTTGTATCTAAAAATTTAACTATTCCATTTTTGGTTACAAATTAATTTTTTTAGTTGCAAATTCGATTTTTTTTATATAAAGTTTTAAATATTTTATTTTTTATTTAAAATGTATTTTTTTTGGTTGAAAATTTATACATTTTTTTTGAAAATTCTTCTTTTTCAGGGGAATATTATTATTTATTGATATTTAATATTATAAATTCGTTTTTTCTTTGAGAACTAATTTTTTCAACTTAAAATTGATCTATTCCTTTTTTTGTTAAAAATTTATCTTTTTTAGTTGAAAATTTATTTCTTTCGTTGAAAATTGAACTATTTTGTTAAAAATAAAATTTTTTAGATAAAAAAGTATTAATTCCATTTTTCATTAAAAAGTCTCCTTTTTTAGTGAAATACAATTCTTTTTTTACAAATTCGTTTCAAAATCAGAACTTTGCTAGGAAAACTGACCAGTAATTAAAATATTAAATTTTCTCTTATCAAATAGAATTACTTACACTTTGACTTTATTTTATGAATAAACTCTAAACATTTATTATTAATTTGTATTAAAAAAAAAGAAATGTTTAATTTATGTAATTTGAATTTTCGCGGAACTTTTGATAGAGCAGTCGTGCATCTGCATCTAATTCACGCAAAATACCGCCCGATGTCACTAGTATCGCGATTTATGTCGGTAAGGAAGAAAACTATTGTATGCTTATGTGCAACTGTGCACAGTTCACACGTGCATTTTGAGTGATTTTAAGCTCTTTTTAAGGTTTAACCTTGTCGTTGTGTTTATATTGTGATATTTTATTAATTGAAAACAGTAAAAATGGATTTAGCTGTGGAAGAAGGTCAATACAGTGATGCGGATGAAGATGATATAAAGTATGTATTTAATTTTTTCCAAAATTGCTTCTAAAAACTCGGGGAAACTTTCTCCAAATAGCAAACTAACCTTAGATTTACAAGTTGACATCGTTGACATTCAACGCAGTCCATATTGATTTTTTCGTTTTAATTTATTAATGTTTATTTATAATATTTTCAAATTTACGAATTCATGAACTGAACATCTGTTGAACAATTTTATTATTAGTTTCATCGGTTTTATCCATAATCATTTTTTGATAATACTTTTTATTTCAAATTCCTTTTTATTTTCGTAAACTTTCAAGTGTTTGAATTATTTTTTTGAAATGTTAAAGTAACTAAACCTTTTTTTTCGAGTGATTATTCTGTATTCATTTGAGGTTTATAATTCTTATTGCAAATTTAATATACGTAATTCAGTTTCTTTTCTAACCTAAAAAGTTTATTTTATTTCACGTTTTATTGAACCGAATCAGGTGATCAGACGTCCTGATTTATCAGGACATGCCTTGATTTTTTATCTTTTTCCTGATTTTCTTTTTTATTCTTTGCTTTTTCTGATTTTTCATGCCTTCATGCCTAATTTTTTTCACTATTTGTGAACTCGATTAAAACTGAAAATTACGTTCTCAATATTTAAAATAACGCAAAGATTATACACAATACTGTATTAAAATTAAAAATTTAGTATATTAGAGAAGCAATTTCTAAAATTGGATAGATTTGAAAAATGAGGAAGATTCAACTGAAAAATTTTTTTAAATAATTTTTAGTAGCCAAAGATATTTTTTTTAGTTTTAATTCTGGGGAAATCTGTATTTAAATATATACTTTTTCTCTACTATTTAAATTGACATTCCTAGAAATGTGTTTATGAATTTTAATAATATTTTAAACAAATATTTATTTTATTTTCTAATACTTAAAATTTCGTACCTAATTTAAAAAAGAATAATTTGATGCCAAAAAAATACCATTTTTTAGCAAAATGTATAAATTTTGTTACCAGATAGTTGAATTTTCAATTAAAAAATTAATTGTAACCAATAGTTGCATTTTAAACAAAAAAATATAAAATTTTTGACAAAGGATTTTAACCTTTAGACAAGTAGCTTTATTTTTAACCAAAAAGATGAATGTTCAAAAATAAATTGATAAATATTTAACTGGAATACTTGAATTTCTGAACAAAAAGAGGAACTTTAAATAAGAGGATTAATTTTCTACCAAATAGATGATTTTTTAAATAAAATTCATGAATTCTCAGCCAGATAAGATAAATTTATAATCAAAAAATGATCAACCAAGAAGATAAATTCTACCAAGAAAAATGTTTTTTTTGTCAAAATACTTGAATTTTTAACTCAAAAGCATAAATTGTCAATTAAAGATTGAATAGTTAAATTTCCAATTAAAAAAATATAATATTTAAACACAGACATGCATTTTTTATTAGAATGGTAAAATATTTAATTGCAATAGTTAAATTTTTAGGTAAAAAAAAATTTCAACAGATAAAAAGATCATTTTGAAGGCAATGGTTAATATTCAAACAAAGTGATGATATTTTAACTAAGGTGATAAATTTTCAATTGAAATAGTTAAATTTTAAACCAAAAAATGAATTTTTAAGTAAAAAAATAAATCTTTTACTAGACTATTTGATTTTTTCAACCGAAATAATTAAATTTCAAATAAGAATAATTTCTACTAAAGTAGACGATCTTTCATCTAAATAAGATATTTTTTTAACAACAAAAAAATTTTATATTTTTATTCAAAAAGATTAATGTTCAACTAAAGAGATGAATTTTTAATTAAAAGTATGGAATATTCAACAAAAACAGATACATTTTCAGTTTAAAATAAATGATTTTATAGGAAAAAACGGGAATAGTTAGATTTGAAGTAAAGAAGATTAATTTTTAGGAAAAAAAATTTTTTAGACAATTATCTTATTTTTCTACTGAAGAGATAAGTTTTCATTAAAATTATTAATCATTTACTAAAAAAATTAATGTTTTACCAAAGAGTTTACCTTTCATCCAAGTAATTAACTTTCCATTTCGAAAAAGATGAATTCTGAACGAAAAATTTATTATTTGACATTTCAACCAAATAAATATTTCAATTTTTAATTAAAAACAGTTGAATTCGACCAAACATATAATTTTTTAACACGATATGAATTTTTAACCAATGAAGATTTTTCGAGCAAAAAGTTGAATTTTTGACAAAAAATATTAATTGTCTACTAAAAAGAAGTAATTTTCAACGAAATATATGAAATTCCAACCAATAGAATAGCAACAGTTAAATTTTCCCTTAAAAACATTAATTTCGAATAAAAAAACAAACGAATTTCTAACAAAATAGTTAATTACAGTAATATATTGCAAATAACCTTTTACAATATAAACTTCGAATGCACTATTTTAAATGTATATTTGGAACAATATTTTTTGATAAAATAAAACTGGGAAACAATATTTTGTTTATTTGAACGTGTTGAACTTCAGTTACATCTAAATTACTTGATTTAAAGTTAAAATACTTTTGGTTGTTAAAAATTTAGAATTCTTAGTTGAAAACTTATCAAATTATTGAAAATTGATGTAGTTTGTTATAAATTAGTCCTTTTTTGTATAAAATTAATCTTTAAATTCAATTATTTGGTTAAAATTTAAAGTATCTTGTTAATAGTTTCTTAATAATTTGTTAATCATGTTGAAAATGCATAGTTTTTAGCTGAAAATTCAACAATTTGTTTCAAAAATTATGTGTATGGTTGTAAATTTTCTTTTTGATAAAAAAATTTATCATATTTGTTAAAAACTGATTTTTTTTGTTTAGGAGTCATCTATTTAGATAAGAAGTCGTATTTTTTGGTTGAATATTCTTTTCGTTTTTTTAAATTAATTTTAAAAACTGAGAATTTTACAAATTCATTTTTTGACTTAAAAAATATCTCTTTTAGTGAAAAATTTTAATATTTGTTTTAAAATTCATTTTTTCTTGATTGAAAATTCTGTTTTTGGTTATGGATGCAGCTATTTTGTTACAAATTCGTTTTTGTTGGGAAAATATAAACGGACATATTAAAATAGGAAAGGGCGTATAATAATATTTTTTAAAAAATAGAATAGAAAAATTTTATAATAATAGGAAAATATAAAGGAGCATCGAAAACAGAAAGGAGTGTAGTAAAGTAGGAAAGGCAAGATTTGGTAAAATAATAAAGCGTTTGGGAAATTAGAAAGGGCGTGGAGAAATAGGAAGAATCTTGATAAAAATAGGAAAGGGGCGAGGCAAAATATGAATGGGACCTGGTAAAATAATAAGGGCCGTGGCAAAATAGGAAGAATCATAATAAAAATAGGATAGGGGGTTGGCAATGTATGAATGGTACGTAGAAAAATAGCGAGGGATATGTTAAAATAATAAGGGGCGTGGGAAAATAGGAAGAATCGTGATAAAAATAGCAAAGGGGCGTGGCAAAATATGAATGGGACGTGGAAAAATAATAAGGGGCGTGGAAAAATAGGAAGAATCGTGATAAAAATAGCAAAGGGGCGTGGCAAAATATGAATGGGGCGTGGAAAAATAGCGCGGGATGTGGTAAAATAATAAGGGGCGTGGCAAAATAGGAAGAATCGTAATAAAAATAGGAAAGGGGGTTGGCAAAGTATGAATGATACGTAGAAAAATAGCGAGGGATGTGGTAAAATAATAAGGGGCGTGGGAAAATAGGAAGAATGGTGATAAAAGTGGGAAAGGGCATGGAAAAATATTTATAGGACGTGGAAAAATAGCGAGGGATGTGGTAAAATAATTAGGGGCGTGAGAAAAGAGGAAGAGTCACAATAAAATAGGAGGGGTCGTGGGGAAGTAGGTAGTGGCATGTGAAATATGAAAAAGAGACAATATAAAAGGGCATGACAAAATAGGAAACGGACGTAGGAAAATAGGAAACCGGAGTGTGAAAATGGTGAGGGATATCGTAAAGTAATAAAGGGCGTGGGAAAATCGGAAGGAGTGTCGAAAATAGATAGTAGCATGCAAAATAATAAAAAGTTTGAAAAAATAGCAAGGGTCGTAATATAATAGGAAAGGGGCGCAAAATAAAAGGTAATAGATTGAAAAATAGAAAACGGCTTTGGAAAAGAGAGAAGGGCATATTAAAATAGGTAAGGGCGTGTGAAAGAGGCGTTCGGGAAAATAGAAAGGGGAGTGGTAAAAAAGGAAGGGGCGTGGGGAATAGGAAAAGGGCGTGGGAAAATAGAAAACGGGAGTTTAAAAATAGCGAGGGGTGTTTAAAATAGGAATGGGCGTGTGTAGAAAATAGAAAGGGTTGTAGTAAAGTCCTGCCTCACAGACCGGTCCCTATATCCCCTATTGTACCCTATATTTATTTGATGTCCCTAACGCACCCTACTTTCAAGATTTGGCCCCTATATTGCCCTATGTGTTGCCCATAATTATTAATTTCATTAATTTGGTGACATTTCAAGGCGTTTGAAATATTTTAGGATAAAGACTTTTTTTCAATTTCAGGAAATATCGCCAGGTTTAATAGAATTTTACGGGATTTAATAATATTATAGTGGATTTTAAAGAATTTTTATTCAAGGGAATTGATTTATTTCGTAGGGCTTCCAAGATTTGAAGAGATGTTTAAAAATATTTTTTCAAATTTCTTAATAATTTCATGATCTTTAACAAATATCAAAAGATTTTAAAGAATTTTATATATTTCAGATTATTTAAAAAGATTGCAAATAAATGTTTAATGAATTTTAAATATATTTCAAAGAATATGAAATATTTTAGGAAATTTTAAAAGTATCCCAGAACGTTTTTGATTTATTTAATAGTTTGAAAGCTTGTCAAAGATTCTTTAATATTTTAGATTATTTAAAAAGATGTCACGGCATTTTCAAGAGATTTAAATAATTTTAAGGGATTTCCAAGGATTTTAATCATTTTAAGAGATTTGAAAACATTTTCATGCTGTTTTAAAGAAATTCGGAAGATATGGAAGGATTTTACAGGACCTGTAAGGTTATAGCATATTTTAAAAGATTTCAAGGGATTTTATAAGATTTCCGAGGATTTCAATGATTGTATGGGGGTTTAAGAGCTCTCAACGTATTTTAATAAATTTTCCATTATTTCAAGAAGTACCTTCAGATTTCATATAATTTCACGGGATTTAATCATATTCTAATAAATTTCCAAGAATTTATTCACAAGAAGTGAGGGATTTCTTAGGATTTCAAATATTTTTTGAATTTCAGTTGGAATTTGTCCTCAATTCTTATTAATTTATCCGGAATTATTTTCAATTCTTTTGAATTCTTCTAAACTCACACAATTTTACCTAATATAGTGGATTTTAAGTTTTCTAAGCTCATTTCAAACATACTCAATTCAATTGTTTTAAACTCGCTTAAAAGTTTTTTAAATTTAGATTGATTTTTCATGAATTTCATCGAATTATTCTCATTTTCCTTAAATTACTCTAAATTAAGTTAAATTATATTGTACATAATGGAGTTTTTTTTATTTAAAAAAATTTTCAATTTATTTCAGTTTTGTTGATTTTAACTTTAATTGTTTTGTACTTTCTTGGTTAGAAATGAGTACAGTTTCAAAGATTTTCAAAGATTTTTTTGAAATTTATCCTGCTTTCTTTTTAATTTTTTTTTTCAATTCTCTTGAATTTTTTGAATTAATTTGAATTCTTCTAAATTTAAGTACATCTGCTTAATTCTATGGATGTTTATGAATTTTTAAAAGTTTTTATTTAATTGATCCTGAAGCCTTTTAACCTCACCTTGAATTCCTAGGCATTTCATTCAATTCTTCTGAATTCCCTCGAATATTTCTCAGCTCATTTCAAAATTACTGAATTCATTGAAAATTTTTCATATTTTTAAATTGTTTCTAATTCATTTGATTTTTTAATTGTCCTTGAATTTTTAATAATTTTATCCAATCTTCTCTTGTACCTTAAATTCCTCCGAATTAATTCCTATTTTACGGAAATCAAAGTCATTTTTTTAATCAACAAAATTGTTCCAATACATTTGAATTATTTTGAACTTAATTTGAATTGCTTTGAAGTCTTATGAATTTATCCTGAATCTTTTAACCTTTGAGCGCGAAAAAAGTACTTAATGGGCGTGAAAAAAGTTCCGTTTGGTTCCTATATTTTATTTCATAGGAACTGGGGCGTGGAAAATAGGAAAAGGGACTGTGAAAATAGCGAGGGATGTATTAAAATAATAAGGGGCGTGGGAAACCAGGACGGGCCACGGCAAAATATGTAGTATCGTGAGAATTAGGAAAGGGCTTGGAAAAATAGAAAGAGGCGTAGTAAAATACAAACGGGATGTGAGAAACAGGAAAAGGGTGTGGAAAATAGGAAAAGGGAGGGTCAAAAAAGCGAAGAATGTGGTGAAGTAATAAGGGGCGTGTAAAATAGGAAAGAACGTGTGAACATAAGTAGTAGCGTGGAAAATAGAAAGGAGTATAAGGAGTATAAAGGAGTAAAAGACAAAGGGAGTGTGAAAATAGCGAGGGATGTAGTAATAGTACATTACATATCGAGTGACGAATGGCCGCCATTCGTCACTCGATATGTAATGTACTATTTCATAATACGCGCAACGAAAATTCGGCTTCGATGCCTCTTGAGTGATAGCGCAATAAAAAAAAACGTAGGTTTCGAGGTTATGTTATGTGTG
>JAAAKG020200066.1:0-23652 GCA_010014905.2 Druon quercuslanigerum | reverse complement strand
AAAAAAAAAATTTTTTTGGCATTGGTGGGGAGCCCCCCCCCCCCGCCTCCCCCCCCTTTGGTGCGGGCGGGCCGCTCCGGTTTCCCCCCCCCCCCCTCTGGAAGGGGCCGGGGGGCGCCCCCCCCCCCCCCCCCCCCGAAAGGACGAAGTAGATATGTTTGGATTCGATACATGGTCTATTTTTGTACATTCATTTCAATGGGACTATTCAGAGAGACTGGATTGAAATGCCAGCACCCGAGGCGATAGCGCAATGTTGGGAGATGCCATATAGCAAATATGAAGAGAAACGGCAATATTCAAAGCGACATTATTCAGAGAGCGCCTGTACTTTCCGAATGGAGAAATCGACTTGTACTATACTAACGATGAGGATGTTCAAATTCCACTTTATCTTCAACTTTAGCTGGGTTCTCCCACCTCAAACGTTTCTTCTTGATGCTTTCTTTTTCTTCTATAGGTGCAGGCGGTACATCGCACCACGAGAGTTTCGTCCTTATTTCTTCTTTTTACTTTTCTATCATGTAACCTGCGAACAAACCAGATCTCTCTGGATCGTAGGAAACATCTGATAAAATATCTGCAAAACTTTTCATGCTAGCTACGAAATTCACCGACAGTTGTGTTGGTACTAACGATGTCTGGAAAATTTAAAAACATAATGGTTTTTAGATTAGGTGGCATACTTAATTTAATGTACTTCAAATATTAAAAAGAAGAAAATTATGTTAAGAAAAAACTCTTAGCTCAAGCTGATTAACCTTCCAACCCTGAGCATTTTTTTAAATTTGTGGGTCAGTGGGATCGCGTCCATGCTGACAGTGTCCTTTAGCGATGGATTTTTCAGAAGCCTCAAAATTCCATTATGTATATTGTGACGAGGTATTATAGAGTTCGCACAAAAACCTAATAAAAAAAATTAATTATCTTTCAAGATTTTTCTGGGTAACAGGCCCAGAGTAGCACATTCTCAATGTATGATGACCAAGAAGATAAGGTTTCCCAGCACATGCACAGTGGATGATATTCCTGCACGCACAAGAGTACTGGGAAAAACATAATGTTGCGACCGTCGAGAATCTGCGCGTAGACAGGAGATCGACGGCGCGCCACATCGTGGTGAAGAAACTGACCGGCAACTGTCTCGCTCCCTTCAGTTCGTCTCACTCTGCCACTATCTCTACACTATCAGTGTGCCGACTCTCACTTGAGACAAGGAACAGGGACGAAACTGTCTGAAAATTCATTCCTTACTCTGCACTCTTAGTGAGAACTATTGCCTCGCAGGAATGAAATAAAAAATAAAAGTGACAACAGAGATTATATCCAGAGAAGGACCTGCGGTTCTCGCGTGTGTAAAGTGTGAGCACCTTGTGCATTTGGCCTGTGCTAAGCTCGGAATTTCGAGCAACGCTTTGGAAAAACTCAAAAAAGAAAAAATGGACTATGTTTGCAAGATATTTTCTTTATTACCTGCGTGAGACACCACTACGGTAGTTTCTGGCAGCTCAAGTGGAAAACCTGAGAACTCTACTCTACAGGATTGTGCCGGTGCAGGTGTTGTACATCCCACTCCCTTTACCGCCCCTTCTTCAGAAAAGGTGTTATTTACCTTCGGTAAAGGACTACAATAGTTAGGCGTTGAATTTTTAATCAAAAGGATATAGATAGAAAGGCGACTTGTCTGACTACATTTTTGTCTTCAGCCTTTGAAAAATTTGCGCCTCTCTATACTCCCAATGCAAAGAAGAAGTCTACTCATTGGATCACTTTGTATATCAAAGATTTCATTAAAGAAAGAGAGAGAAAACGTAGATTGGCTAAAAGACCAAATATTCGTAAGATTCATAAGATCAATATAATTAGAATTCTATCAAAAACAAGAATAAAAATGAAAACATCTAGCTTCTCTTAAGACAGCTTCGACTCATTTCTTCTAAAGACTTGGCTCCTGATAACAATTTCTAGTCCGCAGACCTTTTGACAACTTGTAATAAAAAATCCACACTTCTTGTAAATAGCGCTCGTTCCCCGTACTCAGTTTACTCTAGTTCTGCATACGGAACCTTAATTAAAAAACTTTTTAAGGTAAAATCAAATGCTCAACGTTCTGATCGTATTTAAATTGAAATGATTCGCCTTGCTTTACTAGTCATCAACTTTATTCTCTTACACATATATAATGCATCTCTGCAGGTGGAAATATTTCCTGATGTCTGGAAAATCTCCTAAAATATCTAACCCTGCTTCGCCGAGAGAATTCTGTCCTATATCCATCCTATGCACATTATCTAAACGTTTCGGACGCGTTGTCCATCAGAAACTTACCTCGCATATTAAAACAAATAATTGAATGGACCTAATGCAATCTGGGTTCCATACCAGGCATAGTACACTTACTGCTTTACTTAAAGTAACTTCTTACCTTCAATTTGTTATTGATAGAAGGAAATAACGGTTCTTTTTCCTTTTTGATTTTTCAAAAGCGTTTGATACAGTTACCCGTAATCTGCTATTGACTAGCCTCAATCCGCTCCACCTTTCAAATATAGCTGTTAAAAGGTTTGAATCGTATCTTAGTGATCGATCTAAAAGAGTAAAAATTATCAGTGGCGAAGGTCAGTTAGTAGGGAGGTAAAGAGTGGTGTCCCTCAGAGATCCACTCCTGCACCCACTTTATTTAATATTTATACCTCTGAACTTGGTAGTGATCTTCAACATTGCAAATATCATAAATATGCTGACGACTTTGAGGTTTACCTTTCCGGGCCTATTGCTAATCTTAAGAATTTATTTAAAAAGGTATAGACGGATATTGATTTGGTGGTACAGCGGGCCTCGACAAGTGGCCTCACTCTTAACCCTGCTAAAGCTATGGCTATAATCATAGGACCTTTTTCCTCTCCATCACTCGAAACAGTTGCTACCCTACCTCCTCTCTTGAGCCATACGCGTTTTATCCCCTTTGTAGAATATGTAAAGGATTTGGGGTATATTCTTAATCGCTCTCTTACTTAGAGTAAACAAGTAGAGAATATGCCAAGAAAAACATTTAGGGTCCTGCAACAGCTTAACAGGAATAAATAATCACTTACTACTTCAACGCGTATCCTCCTAGTTGAAAGCCTTATCCTTCCTTTGTTTGACTACGACTGTGTAGTGTACGATGATATTACTGATGAGCTCAATACCATGCTTGAGCTCAGTCGATAAGGTAGGACACTTGGCAGGAAATAAATCAAATAAATAAGTGATAGTGGAGAAATCTCTCAACGGTATAAAGTCATCATGAATCTCAATGACTTAGCAAAGTAACGTATTAGAATACTACATTACCGACCGAGTCACATTACTGACTCAGATAATCGGCGGTTAAGTTGCACCATCTCTTAGCGACTCACAAAAGTCACACAGCAGGAAGCTGCATTACCGACAGAACAGGAATCTGCATTACCTGCCGCCGGTATAGTGATCCAGAATCCCCCTTGTTCTACCACATCTACCTTTGTTCTCTAAAAAAACATTAGTGATGTTTAACGTACATGCACACACTTTCTTGGGATAAACATGTTTTTTGTTAAAGCACTTTATCCAAAACGGAAATTAACTTTATAGGAAACAAATTTTCTGAATAATGTATGAGGCTTGGATAAGCGAAAACTGTATTTATTTTCATAATATACAAAGAGAAGTATAGTTTAAAAACCTAAGGATAATTGTTAGAAATAGGTGACACAATCTAAGGACAGTTAGTTAGTATTCAAATTATGATAAATGAAAGATTTCACTCTTTTTGTATAAATTCATTGTTCAATTTGTGAATTGTTTCACAAGCAATCATATGTACCATGATCAGTTGAATCGGCACTTTTTGTAAATAATATATACTCATAGGTAGGTTTAAAAATGTTTAACCAAAATTAATATATAATTGATCTCTTAGAAAAATATGTAATATTTCCTCCCGGGTTGGGAAAAATATTTTGATCAGAATTAACTCACACAGTAAAAGTTTCATTAGTAATAAGAACGTATTATTATAATAGTTTGAGAAAGAAAAGCTTTGAATTTGTCATTTTATTTTATAATCATCTGACTTTATTGAAAAGCCAACAATTATTTACATAACTAATATATAAATAAAGAATAGGTTGAACAACTTAATAATATATCAAATGTAAATTCTAAATTCAACATTTAAAGATCAGTAAGCAAGAAATACAATACCAAGCATTATAAATAAAAAGAATAAACTTCCAACCAAAAATAAATATATAAAATTATTTTACTCAATTAAATTTTTAATTTGAGCTTTCAATACAATACGTCGATTTTCAACTAAATAGTTGAATTTCTAAAAGAAAAGATGAATTTTTATCCAAAAATTTCTATTTCGTAGAAATAACATATATTCTTTAGAAAAAATAATTTTCCAGCATAGTAATTGAATTTCAATCCAAAGAAGCAAATTCTTAACTAAAATATTATATCTTCAACTATTAAACTTGATTATCGACAAAACAGTGACTTACGAACACACAAGATAAATATTCTACTAAAAAAGAGTAATCTTTAAAAAAAAGAATTTTCAAACAAGTAATTGAATCTTTAACTAAACAAAAACCATGATTTTTTATTTTAACCACAAAGATTAATTTTATACAACCACAAGACATTCAGTTTCAAATACAGCAGTTTCAAGACCACCTCATTTTTGGAATTTTTAATAAAAAATATTATTTCGCGACAAAAATTGTAAGCATCTATTCGGTCATTATTTGGCTGTGGCATAAAAACGGACACACTGTAGGTGCTGCTCATAAAAAGTCATGAATTCTTGGGTCGAACTGATCTGGCGACTGTTTTTCTGGGATTCTGTACCGAATCTAGTGGCCTCATTTCAAACGAGGCCACGAATGAGCGGTTTGCTAATGAAACGTCCATGGCTTCTTCTATATCGATTTTGCTAACTTGGTTGGTGAATATGTTTATTTTTGCTCGATCATTAACATCAAGATCATATTCATCTCGATATAGTCCACGCAAAACCGTTTTCCTGCCTTCTCTTCTCACTAAAGCTAAGGCGTCACCATTGACTCCTGATAACACAAATTGTGCTCCGGCCGGCATGACGTATTTTGTTCCTATGTGATTCCTCAAATAAATTCCCGAATCCGGAAGAAAAGTGTATAATTCAACTGAAAGTTCCCGCTCTGAACCTCGAATGGGAAAAAATCGATATGATTTAAGTTCTTTAATATCCATTCCAAATAATGTAGAATAGGGGGGCAGGCTGATAACCTGATAAGCTAGCTTAATAGGAACTTTCGAAGTGCCCCTTTCAAAATTATTGTTGATTGAATTCTCCTTTCCTAATGGAGTGTCAGCCGCTTCTTGTTTCTCTATTTCACTAACCTCGTGGGTGAACACGTTTATTTTTGCGCGTAATCCTTTTGGAGGAGGAAACATATATAATGGACGTAAAATCGTACTTTTACCTGGTTGTTTTTCCACCATTGCCAAGGCGTCACCATTGACTGTTGACATTAAAAAGTATACTCCGGTTAGCTCGTCCTCAATAATATTCCGTTTACTTCTCAAATAAATTCCTGAACCTGGAAGAAACTCATATAATTGAATTACAAGTTCCCGGGTCCGATTTTTTTTAGGGTAAAATCGTACATATCGAAGTTCTTCAATTGTCACTCTAAATAGTTTAGAATAGGGGGGGTTGCCAGAAGAAGACGAGGGCCTTAATTGAAGAGATTGGTGAGTAGGAGCAGAAGACGTGGCATAAGCAGAAGACATGGCGGGAGCAAAAGGCGTGTCAGGAGCATGATACATGGTATGGTCAGATTTCACGCGATAAGCATCATACATATCAGGATGAGGCTGCATGCCATGAGTAGGATTCATGACAGGAACGTGTTCAACGGCAGGAGCAGAATTCATCGCATAAGAATATCCCCTGTCTGAAAGAAAGAGAAGATTACATATCTTAAAAGTACTCAATCATACCACAAACAGGGAGAAAAATGTGTGTAAATCTAACGCTAATTTCAGAATACCCTTTCTCTGTAACAAATATTAGAGTTGGTATTGTGAATTGTACCATTAAATAATGTATCGTTTCCTTTGGACTTAGGGTTCGAAACGTCACCTAGAGTCAATTTTTTTTGTAGTTAAAAATAATTTCTCAGCAACTATACAAAAGATATAGAAAACGCGTACACAAAATTTAGTAATCTTAAAAAGCTATGGTGAAAGTTAGCAATTATTGTGAAAAGATTTTGTTTGACGAATAAATGCGGAAAAAATCTAGTTACAGGAGGGTGCCAGGAACTGTATTTTAATACCGTCCGCGTGGGATGGACTTCTACGAATCTGGACGCAGAGAAATCTAACTCAGAGATTGCGCGCGTTTTGGTGGTGGTATGCCAGCAGTTCTGAAGTTTGGGACTAAATATCAGAATGCACAGAGACACACGTCTTTCGAACTGCTGGCATACCAGCATCGAACAGCACGCGCTCAGTGTTTTGGACTACTCCGGTCCTGCATGCGGAAAATCAATGTTGTCTCGGTGACTCGAACGTTGCGCGATCGCTAGCCGCATTAGCTATGACCCCGAAAAATTCAACTACCTAACTCCACCCTCGAGCCGATAGTAATCCAACCAAAAGAGGTACAACTTAAGGATTCTGGAAAAAGGCGTTCTCTATTTTTATAAAAGAAAATTTCATTAGTAGGGGAATTGGAAGGTTTCTGATAGGCCTAACTTCAAGTCCGAAATAAAAATTTACAATTTAAAAATTACGATTTTCGATATTGCAGATCATAATTTGAAACAAAATGTGAGCATTCTAAAAATTAATACACGGATATTTACGCAACTCTCGGTGCAGCGGTTCAAAAGTTACAAGACGAAGTTAAAAAAATAAACTTAATTTTTTGGCTGGAGTCCACTCCGAATGTTCTTTCGATGGCTCTTCGCCAGAATAGTTTGTCGTTTATCAAAAGTGTTCAAATAATTATTAATTACAGATTTAGTGCTTTAATTTTCAACCAAAACTTAAAATTTTTAAATCATTTTTTAATGAGAATAGAATAATTTTTCAAGTATGTATTTTAATTTTGAATGTTAAAATTTTCAACTGAAATAATTGTCACAAAATGGAATAGTTGGATTTTCAGTTGAAAATTAATTTTCAAATAAAGAAAAGAATTTTTTGCCAAAATTTGTTTAAGTTTTCAGCAAAACAGATAACTTTTTAACTCACGGTGTGGGTTTGGTACAAGTTGTTGATCCTGGTTAATATGTCTTGCAGGACTCGCAGGCATAAATGTATGGGGTTTAAAATCCCAGCCATACGAATATTTCCCAGAATCATAATCACTCAATAGGGTGTTTATATCATCTGGAGTCAAAACCTTATTATCTTTGGGAGAAGGTGGGCCCCAGTCGTCTCCCGACCTTTTTGATGATTCTGTAAAAAGACTGCTGATATATACAAAACTCATAATGTATGTTGCAAACGAGTTGAGTGTTGATCGACAATCTATATTTACCAACTGATAAAAAGATGACTATTACATTTTTTCAAAATTCTCCCATCACAGTCCGCCCTCTGAATATTGCCGGACCTGGGCTGGTAGGGAAGTATTTTTCGTGGAACCCAGCTTCCCTCACTCTAAGCACTACTATTTTTGTACATTTATTTAATTGGCACTATTTAGAGAAACTGGATTGAAATTCCGGCATTTGAAGCGATAGAACGATTGTGGAGATGCAAACAAGCAGAAATGAGGAGAAACGGCACTATTGGGAGCGGCGTTATTCAGATAGCGGACTGTAAACGGGGAAACACAAACATCACTATGCTAAGCGTAAAACCGGATTTTACCTGAAGGCTACGTTAATTTCAGGGGGGGGGGGTCTATAAAAAAATCAACGTTTTTTAATGATAGAGGGGGGGGGAATCCACCAAATGGGTAAGGTAGTGTATGGATGATCTCTTAGTGTCTTAAATTGAAGATTCTGTTCGTCAGTCAGAGTTTGAGCACTTACGAAATTAAAAAAAAAAAACGAAAACCAAAATTTAATCCCAAATAATGTAGGATATGAAAAAGTCAAAAAAAGAAAGGCGCTACTTTTAAAGTGACTTACAAGATTATCAGAACAACTTTTTTAATTTTGTTTAAAAACCGAAAATTCAAATTTTGACAGCATGAGGAATAATGAAAAATAAAATGATTTCATTTTGCGATCAAACTGCATGTTATGATAAATGATGATTCGAAAAAGAAATATATAAAATGTCTATAAACTACTGTTTTATAGAAAAAGTAGTTTTTGTTTTAATCGTAAAACTCAGATTAACAATAAGTTCAACCAAAAAAGAGTGTTAGTTTTCTTCTTTTTTTTGAAAATATTTAAATTTTGAAAGAAGTAATCATATTTTTATCTAAACAGGTAAAATCTTAAGGAGGAAGCAGCTGCAGTTTTTTGTTAATTACTCGAATTTTTGCTAAGAAGCCGTCCACAAATTTCGTGATGCTGGAGGGGGGCTTGAGGAGCCATCGCAATTTACCGCGTGTAGTGAGTTGATAATTGATGCAGGTTAAGAACAAATAATAACTGCAAATATTACTTTTTAAACAAATTCGCAAGAAAGATGACTTTAAATACCATACCTAAAAATGGTTATTTATTATTTGTTTATAACTCAAAACTAAATCAATGTTACATATTTTAGCAAAAACTGCAACAATTATTCTCGTTAACTTGAATGAATTTTTACTTCATTCTCATTGAAAAATTAACAAAAAGTTGAAATTTTTAGAAAAAAAAAACAGTATCCATCTAGTATTAATATAAAAGAAGATGGCTATAATCAATAATAATTTGTTTAAACAATAATTTTTCCGAATTGAAATTATAAGTAACTCACTTTAATTGAAAAGAAAACAAGAAGCTAATATGTCACAAAAAGCGTAATCTTTACGATTATTCAAAGAGAATATTATTAATAATGACAGTTTATATAAAAAGTCATATATTTAATAGTTTGTAACTATTAATTTAGTTTAGTTTAAAATTAAACACGCAACTTGCAAGGAGTTATATTATATTTTATTTATAATGAAAGTATTTTTTATTTAAAATGTCATTTGTTTATTAAATCTTGACATAAAGTTATAAATAATATGTTTTTCATAGACTCGATGATAATTAAGAACTATATTTTTGATTGAAAATTAAACATTCTTATTCTTCTTAGAAAATACTAGAAAGTTTTAGCTAAAAAGCTTTCGGCAATAATTTTTAGGATACAGAGAGATTTTTATTTTGAGTTGTACATAGATAGATTTCATATTTTTTATTTTCTATCGATGAGAAAATCATATTTTTAAAATAGATTATATAATAAATCAGATCATTCGAATTTTTCTAGGAGACCAAGAATAAACATTTTTAGTATAAAGTTCTTTTTTTAAAATTCATAATCTTAAACCAAAAATAATTCATCTCTTACGAGATGTTTATAAACATGATTACGCGTTTTTGCTGCTTGCCTTTCCATAAAAAATATGTTTGTAACGGAAATCGTAACATACGCATCATTAAGAATTGACTTTGATTTGAAGGGCAGTGATGAGGAAATTCATTTTCCTGCGCATAACGGAACTGACGAAAATTTCAGATTTATTAATGGAAAATACATTTTTAGTAAATAAAATAATTTTGAACTAAAAGAAATTAAAAAAAAAACCTTTTTTTTAATAAAGAAGAAAATTCTCTTTTTTCTACAAAAGTTGACTAAGACCTTTAAACCATTACCCTTTGCAATATTTTCCATCCCTACTCCCCCTAAGTTTCAGAACACTCATTTCCTCTCTTTGGAAAAAAGTAGGAACCACGGACGGATACCCGACCGGAGCTATAAGGGTTGCAATAAGCTATGAGGATGTCAAAGATAAGACGAGTATTTAATTAAATGTCAAGTTGTAAACAAATCTCAAAATAAAATTTTTCCCTAGCGGACCCAGTGATCGCAACGGTCAATATGGACCCAATTACTACAGTAAACCTTCTTAGAATAAGCTAGCTTAAATAAGAGTGGTCAGATTGACTGCGGCGCAGCAGCTGCAGGGACTCTACATCCGCAAGAGAGAGAGAGAGAGAGCTACTGCCGAAAACCCTCGTATTTATGCTGACTCATTCTGGACAGGCTTACGGTGGGCTCGCCGGTGTAACTCGGACTACGTGGTCACTTTGCATTCAAGCGGCTGCGTAACAATTTCGTTCACAGGGTCAACTATTGTATCTCCTTAAAATTATAGATATAATATATTATTATATTTACCAACACTACTCAGGATTAACGCTGAATATAAGACCAGGGTATAGAAAACCTTCATCTTTTCGAATTTAAGGAAACACTGCTTCATATAATAAGGAATAATTTGATTCCCAATGTTTCTAATCAATATTTTCGTGCTACATCACATTGCAAAGTGTGCACTCTAACCTTCGTATTTTTTTTCTCATGTGTCAAGAGTGCCCATGTTGAGGGTTCAGAGATGCTGCTTTTACACGAAAATTTTGTTCAATGTCTACTATAGAAGTTGATGAATCATCACAGTTAAGTGCTTTAAAGCATATGCATGTAACCTTCTCTAAAAGTAGGCCATGAAAATGTTGAAATTATTTTAGTCGCTTTTCTAAATTTGATTTTAGGTCAAAGCATCGACAACTGTAATTTGGTGACTTAGAATTATCTTTTGTAATAACTGTTTCGGCATTAACAAAAACATTAGCATCAATTTTTTTTTTGAGTGCTTCGCAATCAATTTGGTCCAAAATGTCAACTTGTCTACAATATATTCAACAGTTTTATATCAAATTTGTTGTATTTTTGTACGTTTTCATCATTAGAAGAAGGTATTAGTTCTATGTAAAAACTGACTATTGCGGATTTCTTTAAATGTCCATGCTTGCACAACCCCTAAATCTGTCTCTACTCGTCGTCGATTGCGCGATCGAGTCCATTAACTCGTTATTTAGATATCAGTCATAAAAAAAAAAGAAATAAAACATTTTAAGTTAAACTACGTACGACAAGAAAAAATTTACGAGAAAAACGTTGCTTTTGAGTGCTCTGCAAGATAATCGTAACAACTTTTCGAAATTTCTTGAAAATCTAAAATGAAAATTTTGATCTCACAAAAAATAATACATTTTCACATTCTCATGATAATGAAAAGCTATTCTTTTTAATGGAAAATTGTCAATCGCGAATTTATTTTAATCAGTACGTTTCCAGAACCTATGAATCCGGTTATAGCCTTCGTTCTCTGTTTACAGGATAATTTTCGAAAGACTAATCGGATTGAACCGTTATTTATATTACTCGAAAATTAAAAAAATAATTTTTTTAAATTTGCGGAAGCGTTTGCAATTGAGCAACTCTAAGCGAGATGCAAATCTGACAGCATGCTTTAGCAAATTAATTGAACCATATAAAATTTGTGCATGAATCTTGAAAAATACAGATTCTTGAGAAATGCTTTTATAAATAGAGGATCACTGTGAAAGATTTAGAATTAGTACCAGGTTCTCAATAATTTTGTAGATCGATTGCGCTTTCTTTTACAAGATCAACTAGCTGGAACCATAAGTAACGTAAATGAACTTATTTCGAATCATAATTAAATGCGAGAGATTGGTATTATTGAACATTTTTTTAGTTAAGCAAATAGGTAAATGTAATAAAATTAACATTTTTGAAATTATTTATTCAAGATTCGCTTTTAAAAAGTAAGCAATAAGTTTCAATATTAGATATATAATTTATAAGTTTGCTGTAATAAAATAAGTTAAATAAATTTAATTTTCAAAATTCATGTGTATTTATTGATTCCCCTCACCTGAATTCATTGTAGTTTTGAAAACTAGCTTATGAAAAAGAAGATTTAGTGTATGTTATCATTGTATCTAATCTTTTCAGACCCTACTTAACTTAACTAAATCATTATCATATACTCCCCTTCTTCTCGTGCTCCTCTTCCTCCTCCGCCTCCACCTCCTGCTCCACCTATGTTCCAAAGCTTTGATACATTATATAGGCCGTTTGGAGTAAGTGGAGACTTTGAATTTGTTGGTTGAAAGGTCTTCAAACGTCTAACAGTGTTAATCTTTTTTTAATCTATTTATGTCTCTTGACATTCTTCTCGAACTTTTAGCCGAACCTATTAAAAGAAATCTGTCTCTTATGCTTCGCGAGCCGTCTTATATGACCAGACATTACATGTCTCTATTTTTTAAAGCGCACACAATTCTAACCTAAAAAAAAGAGGGAGAGGAAACACCAAATTAGTTTTTTGAACATTCATAACATTCTTTTTCATAGAAAAATATTAACATTGTTGTTGTGGAGATCGTGAATAGTGGTTCCTCCTACGTCGGCGATGATGACGATCCTCAGATGTCCTCCTCCAACAGTGATACCTTTTCTATCTGCTTAGTGGTGATGGTGGTCTAGTTGGTGAGGGCTCAAGATGATAATATTTGATTATATTATGAATATCTTAACATTAATTAAGGCAATTTCTTCTTTCTGATCAATGTCGATAATTAAGAAATCATCATCCTACTGCTGCTGATCTTCATCAGCAGAAGAGAGGATGATGATATCATTCATCCTGCTAAAGCTCTTCACCATCCTGTCTACAGCAAGGCTGCTCTTTCTGGCCCGTTGCACTTGAGATAGACTGTTGCTGCTCATAAACATTCTCTTCGTCTCCTTTAAATGTAGGCTTTATTTCTGTTTTTATATATATCTGGAACCTATAGCAGAAAATAGCTTTCGCTGCCTGGTAGTTCGCAAGCCGCTTTATAAACCGAGTCGGCTGCTCAACTCTACTGCACATCCCCACTCTTAATTCCTTCTTAAACCGTCATGTGACACTATTACGTGGCTTCACGCGGGAAATTTGAATTGAAATTTCAACTAGGGCCAAGCCGCAAAACTGGGGGATCGACGGTGCGCCACCACGTGGTGGGGAAATTAACTCCCTTGCGGTTACTCTTACTTTACCAATCTTTAGTTGCAATCTCTTGATACTATCGGCGCTAAAATAAAAACTAAAAGCGACAACGAAGATTAAAAAAATATAATGAGATGAAGTACTCAAGGACGTTGGAAGTTACCAGCTGAGCTCCTTTCATATTCTTGCGAAACTCTGCATTGCTAATTAAGTAATTGTGACAATTCAACGACGTCTGCTGAAATGGTATATGCTCGCCGTTAAAGCTTGTGGGTTATTGACCTCAGCCAAGGTCATTGACTAACTTGTAAATTATAATAGTAAATTCAGTGCGTTTGTTATATTTTAACTAACGGTAACTTATGGTTCCGATCGGCTGGTTGGAGTCTACCATAACCCTGTTATTTGCAATATCTTAGATACAAAGGCGTCTAATAAAGCCATAAGATTTTCTCATTATTTTTGGGACTCCGGTCTTCCCATGTACAGTATAGGATTATAAGAAATCTAAAATTAACTATCTGTCAAAAATTAAAACAGAACTTCATTTAGTATATTGAACCCAACCACTAATTTGTGCATCACTCAATACCTTCCCCACTCTATTGGAGCGGTCGATGGAGCTATGGCATGTCTTAGTTTTATTGTGAAATTTTGGTAGTTTTGGTATAAAACTACCTGGCACCCTTCTGACAAACTGTTGGAGTCATCTGCGAGTCCAACTCATGTTTTTACATCCTATAAATCACGAAAATAAATAGTTGCACAATAGTCCGATCATAATAAGGACTGATTTCGATTTGTTTTGTTTACTTTTGCTATGTAACCAATGATTGGTCGCCGTCTGCGAGTTGCTTAGAAGGACATCATGGACATCCGGACCTATAAAGGACATTTAAGCAACTAGAGATACATGACAAGGGCAACGTGTGGAGCTTCAGGCCATTCAAATTCTCCCGCCGTAACACGGACTACCAACCAACGCCTTGCCTGAGTACGCCGCCCCTCAAGAATTTTTTTTCTGAGATGCCGACTGGATTTGAGGAATATTCTAGAAAATTCCAAATTCGACTTTTCTACGTGACTTGGAACTCTACTAAACTTCTTTGGAGAATTTTTTATTCTTAGTTCCCCAGCATGGCTAGTTGGAGCTCTTTAGCCCAGGCCTGGACTATCCCTATTGAGACTACTGGTACCAGAGGAAATCTTTTGCAGATATCAGGATGACTTTAGGCTCCATACTTGAATATTAACGTCCGGAAGGTTCAGTACCGAAGGTAGTTGTTGAATTTATTTTTGTAACTAAATTAACATTCTCACAATATATATTGTTTAAAGTCTTTATATTTCGTTAATATTTACTTGCTATTGCCACAATAATGTACAGAAAACATAATGAAAATGCCGGTAACAATACTGTAAACGAACACGTGTTAAAAACAATAATGGTGTAATGAAAATCGATACCAGGGGTGTTAATTGAAGTTTGCCGGTTTTACTCATAGATGTCGCTAGAGATATGTATACATTTCTGTGATTTGGCATCTATGTCATATTTTTCTATAGACCTTCAAAATTACATACATACTGCGGCATTCGTTGCTTTTCTTATTTCATCAAAAGAAAAAAGCAGTTGAAGCTCATCGATTTCTGGCAGAAACTTATGGTGAGCATTCTCTAGTGATTAGAACATGTGAGACATAGTTTTGTCACTTTAAAAATGGAGGTGTCGATTTAAAAGACAATGAACATCCTGGTGGAGAGAAAAAGTTCGAAGACGAGGAATTTCAGGCGTTATTGGATGAAGACCCAACCGAATCGTAACAACAATTGGCACAAGTATTCATGTGACCCGAGGAGTCATTGGAAAAATCCAAAATTATGGAAGTTACTCGGTCGGTAAGATGCATCATCTGTCGGCGACTCACCAAAGGCACATAGCAGGAATCTGCATTAGCGATCATAGAAAGGAATCTGCATCACTGACTTACTAAGCTTAATATATAATTATTAAGAGTGGGAATTAAATGGTTCAGACTAAACGCTTGTCATTAGTATAACGAAAGGTTCGACGGTTAGGGACTCAGTGAAAGAACGTGTGTCGAGTCGGAGTTAAAAATCATTTAAATTTCAATAATCAAATGTTTAATTTAAGTACTCATTAAGTTTGTGATTTCTATTCAAATCCTAAAGCTCACAAATTTAACGGATTTATTACATCCGTATGTATCAAAAGCAAAAAATATTTAAATTTCAAGTCAATTTTCTACCTTAAAAAATAATTAATTAATAATAGTTCTACTAGTCTGATGAAGTGAAAATCTGACAGTAAATCAAAGGCAGCCAATACAAATAATTTATTGAACATTAGTGTTAAGAATATTGTTTAAGATACAAAATGCTTAAACATAGAATAAGTATTCTAACTTTCAAGTGGAAATTGAAGAGTGAATTGGTAAGTGAATTATCGGTGTTTATTTAAGTTTTTTGAATTTTATTCCTGGAGCAATATTTGAGAATTTTGAGGCATCTTAAACTCTTTAAGTTCCTTCTTCAGCGGTCACAAGAAGAAGACTCCAACTAACTCCGAAAGACAAAGTTCTTTACTTTTTAATAGGAAAATTAAACACAATATTCTTCAAACTGTTTTTAAGATAATGCGCAATTTTAAATTAATTTATTTTATTAAATAAAAAAGTTATACATTTTTTTGGTAATCAGTATCAAAATAACGTTAGACAATTTTCAAACGCTTCGTTTATCGAGGGAATTTCGAGTAAGACCAAGCTTTCAGCAATAAGAATGCTAAGTAGGATATAATTAAGTTTTCTGAGAGTTTTACCCTAATTAAATTATTGATTAACAAAATAGCATCATTCAAATAGCCTTGGCCGAGCACGCGAGGCGCGATAACTTCGGAGCCCGGTTTCACCGCGCTGTTTAGCCTGTTAGAATATAACTACGTTTTTATACAATATCCTTGAAGATGGCGTACATTAGAAACGTAATGTAAAAAAAAAGCGAGCGCATCTTCTTTGAAGATTATTTTCTTTATTGTTTTTATTTCGTAAAAATTTGCATAAGTAATATTTAGGGCATATTTGATATGCAAACTACTGTAAACTAGAGGAAATAATGGAAACAGGATTTTTGACGTTTAAGACGTAAAGATTTATTGAGAAATAGTTGATCTAGGTTTTCCATTTTATTTTATCTTCAGAAATTAGCCGTAAGGTTTATTTAATATCTATTATACTGTATATATTTATTATATTCCTTACAAGATTGTCTACGAACTCTATTCATTCGATTTTCACAAAATGTATTTAATATGTTCTAAACCTTTTTTATCTCATTAGTATAACAGTATAATTACTAAAAGGTTTAGTTTGCATCAAAACCAGTAAAATGAAGTTCTACGAAATTTTCAAGAAAAAAATAAGTTATCGGTAATAATTAAACTTTTTTGTTGAAAATTCCTAATTTTGGTTAAAAACTCGTCTCTTTTAGAAGAAAATTGATTTTTTCGTTTAAAAAATTATTATTTTGTTTTAAAATTTGTGTTGTGAGATATACTTTTCTGAATGTTTGTAATTATCCTGTAAATACGTATATATAATGTAGGATATAAATATTTTATGATTTTGCCCTAAAAAAAATAATTGCTTGTGGTTTGATTTTTAAATTTTAACTTGATATTGCTAGCAAATAAATAGTCGAAAATAATTCCAGTCCAGAAGTGAGGGCTGTGGTCGAGCAGGTCGAGACTCCGAAACTGTCACCTATCACGCACTCGATCAATGCTATTAAAATGCTCCTATTTTGTTAATGAATAATTCAATTAGGGTACAACTTTTCAGAAAACTTAACTATATCCTACTAAGCATTCTTATTGCTGAAAGCTTGGGCTTGCTCAAATTGCCAAAAAAATGTATAATTTTTTTATTTAACAAAATAAATCAATTTTAAACAGCACATTATTTTAAGAACAGTTTGAAGGATATTGTGTTCAATCAAGTTTTTTTGATTTTTTATAGAAACGGTAAAAGATACAACTTTTTTGTCGCGAGAAAAAAGATGCGCCATAAAATTTTCTACAAGTTAATGTTTTAAAAAGATTAATTTTCAAAAACTGATTTTCAAATTATCAGGGGCCAGTTCGAGCGGCCTGAAGCGGCTAGGCAAATTTTATGCGTGGTTATAAAAATTTACCGTTTTAATGGAATAGTAAAATCTGCGTTGGAAAATAAGGGTTATATAAGGCCAGGTTAGGTTAGGTTATGTGAGTTTAGTTTAGGTTAGGTGAGACGAAGTTAGGTCACGTTAATTTTAAGAATGAGACTCCAACAAAAATCAGGCTTTAAGGCAGTATATCACAATTTTATATCATTTTATTTTGTTGCTTTGAGGCTAGTGTTCAAGAACGTGTGGTATGAATTCTGACAGCTAATTCTCATTTAGTGCATCGAAAAACATAAGAATCGATATGCCTTATCTCCAGAACGCGATTTTTTAAAAAATTTTAAGGTTTGGTTCCTTAAAATCCAAATTAGCCTATAAAGACAAAAAAAATTTCTTCCGAGCTGAATTGGTTCTGAATTAAGGAATAAACTTCTAACCAAACATAAATAAATAAAAATATATAAATAAAAAAGTTTTAGCTTTAAACACATCAATTTTCAATTAAATAGTTGAATCTCAAACAGAAAAAATCAATTTCAATCTAAACTTTTCTAGTTAGTAGAACTAACGTATATTCTTTAGAAAAACAACTTTCCAGAATACGAATTGAATTTCAATCCAAAAAATAAAATTCGTAACTAAAATATTATAGCTTCAACTATTATATTTAATTTTCCATTTAACAGTTAATTTTGTTTTTGAAAAGATCGCTTACGAACACACGAGATAAATGTTCTACTAAAAAATACAAACCTTAAAATACTAAGAATTTTTTATTTTAATAACAAAGATATTATTTCTCGAAAAAAAATGTAATAGCTGATGATGATGAAATTTCAATTTGCATCTAGTCGGCCATTACTTGGGTGTGGCATAAAAAGTGACACACTCTAGCTGCAACTTATGAAAATTCATGACTTTTCGGTTTCAAATGATCTAACGAATTTTTTTCTGATTTTATGTACCGAATCTACTGGCCTCATTTTAAATGAGTTAGTGACTCCGCCATGGTTACCTAATGGAATATCCTTGGCTTCTTCCGTATTGATTGAGCTAACTTGGTCGGTAAATCTGTTAATTTTTGCTCGATCATTAACGTCAGGATCAAATGTAGCTCGGTATAGTCCACGAAAAACAGTGTGCCTAGTTTCTGCTTTTTTCACTAAAGCAAATGCATCACCATTGACTCCTGATAACACAAATTGTGGTCCGGCCTGTATAGCGAATTTATGTGTCAGATTTCTTAAATAAATTCCTGAATTGGGAAGAAAAGTATATAATTCAACTGAGAGTTCCCGGTTCGAACCTCCAATAGGAAAAAATCGATAAGATTTAAGTTCTTTAATTTTCACTCCAAATAATGTTGAATAGGGGGGCTGGCTGATAACCTGATAAGCTAGCTTAGTTGGAACTTTCGCAGTTTTTCTTTTAAAATTGGTGTTGATTGAATTAGACGCTCCTAATGGAGTATCTTTTTTGTCTTGTTCCTCTATTTTGCTAACCTTGTGGCTGAAGACGTTTATTTTTACTCGGTGTCCTGCTGGACCAGGAGGCATAAATAATGCACGTAACATCGTACTTTTACCTAGTGGTTTTTCCACCATTGCCAAGGCATCACCATCGACTGTTGACATTAAAAAGCGTACCCCGGTTAGCTCATCTTCGATAATATTGTTTTTAGTTCGCAAATAAATTCTTGATTCTGGAAAAAACTCGTATAATTGAATTAAAAGTTCCCGGGTCGGATTGTTTGTAGGGTAAAAGCGTGCATATCGAAGTTCTTCAATTGTCATTTTAAATAGTTTAGTATAGGGGGGGCTGCCAGAAGAAGACGGTTGCCTGAAGTGAAGAGATTGGTCGACAGGAGCAGAAGACGTGGCATGAGAAGAAGACGTGGCATGAGAAGAAGACGTGTCATGAAAGGAAGAGTTTTCATAAGCAGAAGACATGGTGGGAGCAAGATGCATATCAGGAGCATGAAACATGGTATGATCAGTTGGCATGCCATTAGAATGATACATATCAGGATGAGGCTGCATGCCATGAGCAGGATACATGACAGGATATTGCTCCTCGGCAGGAGCAGAATGAATCGCAGAAGAATACTCCCTATCTGAAAGAAACAGAAGTTCACATATCTTGAAAGTACTCAATGATACCGTAAACACAGAGAAAAATTTGTGTATATCTGTCGTTAATTTCAGGGTATAACTTCTTTGTAACAAAAATTAGTCTTGGAAGTCTGAAGCATAACATTAAATAAGGTATATTTTTTTTGGACTTAAGGTCCGAAACGTCACGTAGAGTCCATTTTTCTTGTAGTTAAAGATAATTCCTCAGGAATTATAGAAAAGATATAGAAAGTAAGCACACAAAATTTGTTGTTCTTACAAATCTATGGTAAAATTTAGCAATTATTGTGAAAAAATTTTGGTTTTCGAATACCAGCGAAATATTGAAATTATATTTATGTTCTATGCTCGGATTTAAAAAGATCTATATATTCTGATATAAAATCCGACCTATGCGGAAAAAAATCTGGTTAGATTAGGGTGCTAGACGCTGTACAATTATTACTGTCCGCGTGGGCTGGAATTCTACGAATGTGGGGGCAGAGCAATCCAACACAACGATTGCGCGTTCCGATGGTGGTATGCCAGCAGTTAGGAAGTTTGGGACTGGCTATCAGAATGCATCATGACACGTGTCTTTCGAACTGCTGGCATACCAGCATCGAACAGCAGGCGCTCAGTGTGTTGAACCACTCCGCTTCCTTATGCGGAGAATCAATGTTGTCTCGGTAACTCGAACGTCGCGTGATCGCTAACCGAATCACGCATGACCCCGCAGAATTAAACTATCGTAGCTCCACCTTTAAACCGATAGAGGTTTAACGGACGCGGACAAGATTGTCTCCATAGTATCTGGTACCCCCGTGCGCAGATTTTTTCCGTGTAAAAATTAAAGCACAACTTAAGAATTCAGAAAAGCGTAAAATCTGCTATTTTAATAGTTGAAGAAATTCACTCTTTTTATGAAAGTAAATTTCAATATTAGGGGAATTTAAAGGTTTCTGGTATCCCTGACTTCAAACCCGAAATAAAAATTTACAATTAAAATATGAGGAATTCGATATGACAGATTATAATATGAAAAACACTAAGCAGCCTAAAAATTAATAAACGGGTGTTCTTTCGATGACTCTTTGCCAGGATTGTTTGTTGTTTGTAAAAAATATTTTGAAATAATTCATAATATTAATAATTTTTAAACCATTTTCTAATAAGTACAAAATAATTTTTTTCAAAACGTATTTTAGTTTTGAACCTAACAAATTTCAACCGCAATCAACAACCTTGCGCAGGTTGAAAATTAATTTTTAAATAAAGAAAAGAATTTCCTGCAAAAATGTGTTTAAGTTTGCAGCAAAGTAGATAAATTTCCAACTCACGGTGTGGGCTTGGTGCAAGTTGATAATCCTGGTTACTATGTTCTTCAGGACTCAGAGGCATAGATGTATTGCGTCCAAAATCATAGATATACGAATATTTCCCAGAATCATAATCACTTAATAGGGTGTTTATATCATCTGGAGTCAAAACCTCATTAATTTTAGGAGAAGGTGGGCTCGAGTCGGTTCTTGACCTTTTTGATGATTCTGTAAAAAGACTGCTAATACATACAAAACTTATAATTTTCCAATCATTAAAAAAATATTATTACATTTCTAAGAATCCTCCCATTACAATCCTGTCTCTGAATTTTGCCGGACATGGACACACAACACACACAAAAATCACTATGCTTTACGTAAAATCGAATGTTAACTGAAGTCGACGTTACTTTCAGGGGGATAACTTTCAATTTCAAGAAATATGCTGCTTTTAAAGTGACCTACACGATTGTCACAATAACTTTTTAAACTTTGTTGATAAATAGAAAATTAAAATTTCGACAGCATAAGGAATAATAAGAAATACAATTGTTCCATTTGACGATTAAACCCTGCAAGATATGATAAATGATGATTCGAAGAAGAGATCTATAAATGGTTTATAAGATACATATTATTAGAAAACATAGTTTTTCTTTAAATCTTAAAAATAAGATTAACAGTTAGAACAATAGTTTTAGTCTTCTTCTTTTTTTATATTTATTTTTTGTATTTTTTTGTGGTTGTCGGAATTTAGTTGTTTAATTCTCGATTTTCTTTTCAGGACTTTTAAACATTAAATATTACGCAATATGACACAATATGGGACACAATCTTACAGTGTGATACAATATGATACAATATGTTATACGCGCTTAAGTCGGATAATATAAGAAAATCCATATAACGATAATATGTATTAAAAATACCTTCATATGGATTTCCTTTTTCAAACACTTGTTTACCGATAGTAATTAAGTTGACTATGTACATTTCTTTATCCTCAATGTAAAGCCACGCTCTCACGTATATACGAGGTCGAGTGAAGGAAGGTGCCACGACTACGACGCCAGTGCCACTCAGCGCACGCACCTCCCTCCACTCGAGTGTCCCTCTCCACGCGGCATCCCGTGAGACTCTCCGGGAGTGTGGCTATAAAAAGCTGTGCACAAGCGAAGATCGGCACAAGCTGCAGCTGGGCATTCCTGGCAGCAGCAACTACTAGCCTGGTTATCCGGTTGTGAGCAACAAGTAAGGTTCCAGTTATACTTCAGAGCTTAATAAAGAATACGCCTAAACGATAATAACGTATCTTTTCGGTCAATCTGATTTCCGTTCTTGACCTCCCCACAGCTGGTATTCTGGCTGTGGAGACTCCGCTCCACGAGCACTTCGCTCTCCTGCAGTATCTCCTTTTTTCCCCATTTTTTTGGTTTTCTCTCATACACCACGTCAGACAGGCGGCATACCGGCTGTCGCGACAAGTCTCTCGCTACCAGCTCCTTTTTCTTCTTCCCCCAATCCGATAGCCGGCATACCGGCTATCACCCTAAGGAATCCTGGGTCTTGATCCTTCTGCCTACCGTTGAACCAAGACCGTCCATGGCAATAGGATTGGGAAACGGCGACGCAAAAATATTAACCGATTTGACCAGCACAAATTAGTTGGACTAATGAAACGCAGGCTCCCACCGAAAAAAGCAAATAAGGCCAAAGCAGGAAGATGCTGGGCGCTTATTAAATATGGGACAAAATCTTACAGTGTGATACGATATCATATAATATGATACAATATAAAATGACATAATACATTATTATAAAATATGATACAATATAATAATGTATAGTACAATAGCATAGAGTATTATACACCACTACACAATGTCATAAAATATCATATAATATGATGAAATATAATATATTATTATACAACATGACACAGTATCATACAATGTGAAAAAATATGACAAAATATGATACAATAAGTTAAAATATTATAAAAAGGGTACAGTATGCTACAAAATAATATAATTTGATGTGATACGATAAAATGCCAAAAAATATCATGCACTATGATATAAAGTATGCTCTACCAGGTCACACCAAGTTACATTATAGTAATCTTCATTAAAACAAAAATTTAAACAAAGTAGTTTTACTGTTATTCACATATACCAACCTTCAAGAAAACAGTGATTTCTTAATAAAGTGATTCAACAACAATTTTTTACACAAGATAGTTGAGTACTCAAACAAAGAAAAGAAATTCCGAATAAACGGTAGCATCTTTCTTCAAGAATATTGATTCTAAAAAAATAAAGGGAATTGCATTTCCATGCAAATGATGCAATTTATACTAAAATTAATTAATTAATTTTTAAAATTAAAAGACGAATTATAAAAAAGAGTTGAATTTGTATCCAAAACCGGTTTCCCTTAAAGTATCAACATTAAGATTAAGATTAATATAAAAGAAGATGGCTATAAGCAATAATAATTTGTTCAAACTAGTATTTTTGCTTAATCGAAATTATAATTAACTTACTTTAATTGAAAAGAAGACAAAAGTTAAAATGACAGAAAAAGCCTACTTTCTAGCGTCATTAAAAGAGAATATTGATAACAATGACAGTTTAATTAAAAAGTCATATTTTTAACAATAATTAACAATTACCTTACTTTAATTATAAATTTGTAATTTGTAAAAGTCTTCAAGAAAATACAAAACTTGTTTTTAGTTACCTGGAAAGACAATTGATCACTTTTTGCTTTGCAAATTACATTTTTTTTTAAATTTAAAAAGGTATCAAAGCATTTTAAAATATTGTTTTATTTTATTTTATTAATGTTCTGGGTTGAGACCGTTACAGCCCCTGACGCCTGGGTAATCCCGGTGCGTCCCCTTCTAAGCTTCAAGCGTGACTCCATAGCCCTTTCCAAAGGGAGAGGACCGCTGCCACGCTGTTGGCCGATATTTCAGACTCATTGA